>JAYJMB010015126.1:0-45450 GCA_036873735.1 Pouteria campechiana
AAGAAAATTAATTATATGAGAATAAATAAGTTAGGGGGAGGAGAATAAAGGAATGAGGAGAAGAAGGATGTGCTGAACCTTTTTTATTCTGACAAAAAGGGAAAGAAAATTGTGAGAGGCTTGTGTATATTAAATAGGGGACTTATGTATGTCAAAAAGGGGAAGATTGATAAAAGGGTTAATTCACATAGGATTATATAAGTCAATTATTCAAGGGGCGATTACAATTTTAATCACAAGTCTTCAAGTTTTGTCATCATTAAAAATGGGCAGATTGTTAGGATTATTATATCTAATTTTGATAATAACAAAATTTATGTTAAGATGAAATAATATGATTACTTAAACTATTAAATTGATAATGTGAAATGCATGTATGATCTTGAAATTCTAAATTATGCTAGCATAAATATATGATTGATCTTCATGATGCACTTATTTTTCAGCCCTTAATATGTTGATTATTATTAGTTAAATCATACGCTTGCACTATGAAGAGTTATTATATTAAGTGACTAAATAGAGATGTATATTATCTTTGCTCCACAACATATTAAAATCATGTGAGGATAAATACATTCTGATTAAATGATATATCTGAAAGCTAATAACATATCAAGTGCAGAAAACTTCTCAGTGCAGAACTGCGATCAGCAACTTCAACTATCTGCAACATTCCAAAGGGATTAAATTGCTTAAGATCACGAAAGAAGAGGAAGAAGAAAATAGAGGCTTCAAAGATGAGCTACAAGGAGATTGCTTTGTCTATTAAATTTAAAGAGAAATTTCCATAGACAAATGTAATGACAAAGGCAGTTGAAGACAAAGCCATGGTCAGGGAGCATAAAGCTTGTCCAAGAAATTTGGAATATCATTTAGCCAGAGTTTGTTTGAGTCAAAGTAAGAGAGAACAATCTCTTCAAGGGCTCAAAAAAAATGAAGAAAGATAAAGAAATAGCCACTTGGATAATCATGCACAAAAAGAAAAGACTTTCTCTGACCAACAAAGCAAGAAGAATGAATCCCTCTAAGGATAAAAAGACAAGATGTAAAGACAAACTAGAGCAACTTTGTCTAAGCAAAGATAGAAAAATCAAGAATAAAGCAAGCAAGAAGTTGTAAAGATGAACTCCACCTATTGCTCAATTTTGACTTCATCTACGGCATCAAAATTCATCTATAACTTACCATAGACAAAGTGGAAGATGAAGTGGAAGCGACAAAGTGAACATAGAAGAAGCTACATAGACAAAGTGGCTGCTTGGACAAAGTGAAGTTCAATGCATAAGCACATTCATCTAAAACTTACTACTGACAAATCTATAAACAAATTGCAGAGCCTAATTCATATGTCACTCTCTACAAATGAATGATGAATGAAAAAAGAACACCTTACTTCATCTGTTCAAGCAAGACAGAACATAGTTTGTTTGTAGATTAGTTCGACTTCATCTGTGGTACCAAAATTTGTTTGCTACTTATTATAGACAAATCACATTCACAAAGGATCTACTGACAAACAAAAATCATGGGAGAATTCGTCCAAGACTTATAACAAACAAATGCAAATAGAGAGTTTGTGTTTTGTTTAAGGTTAATTGATTTATGTGACTTGCATCTAAATGGCATCTGCGCTCAAGCTTTCATTTTGCTGACTCGTTTTAGTCTCCATTTCAAGCAACGAGCAGCCTTATAGGTTTTCCAATAGTAAAAAGTCAAACGAGGAATATCTTTTGATGTGGCTTATCTTCCTCTTTATAAAAAAATGGCAATGTAGCAACTTGAGACAAATCAGATGGCATATACTCCAACAGTGAAAATCACAACGGTCTTCTTCATTCAAAGTTGCTCACATCCCTGCATCAATCTAAACCTTCTCCTTCACAACAGTCAAGCTTCTGAGATCTATTTAAGGAGATGAGTTGGACAATTCAAAGTTGGTGAAGGATGACATTTCAAATGAGCTTAACCTTATGCAAATCCTTCCACCCATAGCCAAGAGCTTAAAACATCATCTATCCTTTATGAGCTTTAATTTGGAAATCTTTATTATCATTATTTGTACATTTTGGGAAGATTTTTTATATTTTTAGAGTTGTAAAAGATCATATCTTCCTCTATGCTTCATTGTAACACTTTGTAAAAGCGTGTAAGTTTTCTAGTTAATCTAAAACCCAAAGAGTTGGTGGTGATCTTTAGAAAATCATCAAGTTTATTGGTGATCTTTAAAACTATAGAGTTTCCCAGTGAGCTTATGAAAACCAAAAGAGTGTTGGGAGCACTATGTTTATGCCCCTTGGAGATGGAATCTAGAAGAGTGCTGGGAGCACTGTACTTATGCCCCCTAGAGCTAGAATTTAGAAGAGTACTTGGAGCACTGTGTTTATGTCCCCTAGAGATGGAATCTAGAAGAGTGCTGGAAGTGCTATATTTATGCCCCCTAGAGCTGGAATTTAGAAGAGTGTTGGGAACACTTGTCTATGCTCCTTAAAGCTAGAATCTAAAAGAATGTTGGGAGCACTATGTTTATGCCCCTTAGAGCTGGAATCTAGAGGAGTGCTAGGAGTACTATTGTATTTCCATTATATAGGATATAGTGAAACCCAAGGCATAATGAGTGTGTGCTCTTGGAAGAGTGGATGTAGGGATGAGATTCCTAAATTACTATAAAAATTATATTATATATGTGTGTCTTTATCCTTGATGCACATTACTATTTTATTATTCATTTTACAATGCACTACACAAAGCAAGAAAAGAGAGAAATGGTTCAATAGGGTTAAGTAATGAATTTTCATAAACCCAATTCACCCCTCTCCTCTTGGGTTAAGACATACTATGGGACTCTACAACATTATCTCAAATGGTCGGTCCCTTTGGGGCATCATCAGAATTAGGGCAGAAATCAGCGTCTCCTTCAATGTTATGAAAGCCTATAAACAATTATTATAAAAGTTAAATGGCATATCCTTTTCTAAAAGATTACAAAAAGGTTTCGAGATTTTTGAAAAATCCTTTATGAATCTCTTGTAAAAGACTGCATGGCTAAGAAAATAGTGAACTTCCTTTATGTTTGTTGGAGGTGAGAGTTGCTCAATGGCTACAATCTTTGCTTGATCTACTTCTATCCCATGAGCTAAAATTTTGTGCCTTAATAGATTGCCTTACCTAACATAGAGTGACATTTTTCCCAATTAAGAACTAGGTTAATCTCTGTCAACATTGTTGTATATGATTTTGATGATAACAAAACTTGTATTAAGATAATTAACCTATATGCCTAAATCTCTAACAATCATATGTGTGATGATGAATTGATAAACATTAATTAACATAAATACATAATCATGACTATTTAATTAAACAAGCATACAGTCTTCATGTTATGGTGTACACATCATGAACATTAATTAATCTTTACTGCATAAATCTACTAAATCATACTAAGGACCATAATTACTTAAGCTTTCATATTGTACATTTAATAGAGATGCATATTATCCTTGCTTCACAAAATATTAATATTACATGAGGATAAAATACATTTTGATATTGTATATGAAAGCTAATAATATAGTATGTGTAGAAAAGTTCAAGTGTAGGATAATAATCATTTGTAACAAACTGTCACAACCATCTAGTACATTCCAAAGGAGTTAAACTGATAAAAAATGTGGAAGAAGAAGAAGACAATAGAAGGTTTAGAGACAAGCAACAAAGAAGATTACATTAGATGCTTCCATGAACAGAAAGCAATGTCAGACAAACAAGGCTTCGAAGATATGCTACAATGAACTTGTGTTGTTTGTCAACTTCAAAGAGAAAACTTCAACAAACAAATGCAAAATGAGAAGTTAAAGATGAAG
This sequence comes from Pouteria campechiana, assembly GCA_036873735.1. Lineage (NCBI taxonomy): Eukaryota > Viridiplantae > Streptophyta > Magnoliopsida > Ericales > Sapotaceae > Pouteria > Pouteria campechiana. The sequence goes on from JAYJMB010015126.1 coordinate 3,867, forward strand.
CCATGGTCAAAGAGCATAAAGTTATTCGAGAAATTTGAGCTATCTACATCAACCAAAGAAAACTTATATGAGATAAAGAAAGAACAAGATGCTTTATCAAATACTCAGATAAGGGAAAAGAGAAGATATTGCTACCCAGATAATCATGCACAAAGAAGAGAAAACTTGTCTGATTAACAAAGTTACAAGAATGGATTAGTCTAAGGATAAAAAGACAATATTAACAGATAAGAGAATGTAACTCTAGCTGAGCCAAGAAAGACAAACCAAGAATGAAGAAACAAAGGAGTTGCAAGAACAAACCCCTTCTATTGCTTGAATTGTGAAGAATAGTTGAAGAACTTCACCTCGTCTATGGATTAAAGGTCATCTGTTATGATAGATAAAGTTTTAGGCAAAATAGAAGACGATTTAGAAGTTGCATAGTGAGCATAAACGAAATTGAATAGACAAAGTGATGCTTGGACCGAAAAGGGACTTCAATAAATAAAGGCATGATCATCTACAACTTACAATAGAAAAATGCAATGTGTAAAGAATTCTGTCCAAGATGAAGTAGAACAAAGTTTGTCTATAGCTTACATTAGACGAATGTAACACTTTCGATTCGAGCATGTTAAAATGAGCTTTGCCTACCACCTCCAATAGACAATGAGAAACAAAAGAAGAATATAACACTTCGTCTGTTAGAGCAAGACCAAGCAAACTTTATCTGCCACCTCCAATAGAAAATGAAGAACAAAGGAAGAACATCTCACTTCGTCTATTCATATAGAAGGAGAAGTTTGTCAAGCGATCAGCCCAACTTTCTTAGAGCCATCTAGAGCTAGTTTGTTATTTACAATAGATAAAGCTCATACACAAAGTATCTATCAACAAAAAAATATCTTGAAGGAATTTTTAGCAAAACAAAGAAGAGTTTGTTATTCGGTCAATTCGACTTCATCTGCACCATTCAAAGTTCGTCTGATACTGCAATAGATAAATGACTTATATGGAAGATTAACTATAGATAAACCTTGAAGAATTCATTTGCAACTTATGGCAAAAAAATGCAGATAGAGAGAGGCCATGACTTGTCAAGAGGAAAACTCAATTTATGTGACTAGCACATAAATGGCACGCGACATTACCCAGACTTATACCAGTCACCATTTTCAGCAATAAGCGCTACTACAAGGTTTTCAAAGCTATGATGAGTCAAACAAGGAACACCTTTTAACACAACTCATCCTCCTCTCTAAATGGTGATGTAGCAGCTCGAGACAAATCAGAAAGACCTAGACTTCAATGGCGAAAAATTCAAATGGTATTATTCATTCAATTCTACTCTCATTTTTACATTCAATGGAGCCCATCTTCTCCAACGATTGAAGAAGCTATTTAAGGAGAAAAGGTGGGATGATTCAGAGGGGGTGAAGGAAGACATTTCAAATGAGCTTAACCTTATGCAAATCCTTTCACCCATGGCCAAGAGCTTAAACCTTTAGTTATCCATTCTTGAGCTTAAACCTTCATATCCTTATGACCATTATTTTTACATTATGGGAAGATCTTTTGTATTATATAAAGTTGAAAGATAGATCAAATCTTCCCCTGTGCATGAGAGAAACACTTTATAAAAGTGTATAAGTTTTCTAGTAAACTTAAAACCAAAGAGTTGTTGGTGAGCTCTCGAAAACCAATAAGTTTGCTAGTAATCTTCAAAACTAATGAGTTTGTGGTGAGCTCAAGAAAAACACATTGCATAAGTTGTTCGTGAGCACTTGAATACCAACAAGTTTGCCGATAAATTTTAAATTGATGAGTTTCCTAGTGAGGCCATGAAAACCAGAAAAGTGCTAGGATCACTATTGTATTTCCATTATATGGGAAATGGTGGAATCCAAGGCACAATGAGTGTGCTCTTAGAAGAATTGATGTAGGGATGGGGTCCTAAACCACTATAAAAATTGTCTCATCTGTGTGCATGTGTTTGCTAATTTATTTTATTCTTCATGCATTTTTTTGTTTCTACTATTCATTTTATACCACACCACACACAAGCATGAAAAGAGGGAATTGATCTAACAGGGGTTAAGTAATGAATTTTTATTTACCTAATTTGCCCTTCCCCTCTTGGGTTAAGTCATACTTTGGGAGCCTACACGTGGTATCAGAACGGGCTAGATAAACGATTCTAGTGATCCATTTTGGCTTACCCAACTATGTCATCCTTTGTGTTCTTCAAAGAGTAGTCCATCTCCCATCTTCCAAACTTTTGATAGATATAATGGAAAAGGAGATTGGAAACACTTCTTATGGCCAAATGATTTTCATTTATGGAAAATTATCTATATTAGCATAAGCAAGGATGAAACTAGAGTAGAGCTGAAAACATTGAAAACTCTCTATAAGCTCTCTATTCCACCATTTGCAAGGATATCTTGGCTTATAAATTGATATGAGAAATCTTAGAAAAGCCAAAGATAAATTATTGAGTGGCAAAAACACTTGGCACTCACACATCACTTGCATTATTATTTAGACTAACTTGAGTGCAGAAAATCTAAGAAAGGAGAAAATAAACTCATGAAGAAGAAGAAAGAGAAAGGAGACTTGGTCTAAAGAAATAAATTAAAGACACGATGAAATACCAAGTTCCTTCAGAATAAAAAGGAAAGGTAAGTGCAAGTATGACACTTAAACTTGAATGTCATTATTGAATATGTCATTATCTGAATTTTTGAAATATTTACTTATGCATTTCTTTCAGTCCATTCTTTTGTTAATAAAGCATTTATGTTCAGTCTTTCAATTTATGTCGTCTATGTACATGCTTTTAATTTAACCCTCACATTCAATTCTTCTTATTAATTACATTCCTATAGAATTAGATTTACATCCTTACATGGCTTTTTAGAATTTTGATTACTTATATCTAATTAGTCATTTGTACATATTCATTTGTAGAAATCAAAGTTTATTCTCTAAATTTTTATTTCATGAGAAATAGAGTTTATAGTTAGAATTTTGTCCATACACCTTAATTTTTATATTGATTAAGAATTAAAATTTGAAACTATACTTGCGTATTTCTACTTATTCATTTATTCTTACACTTCATCTATAGAAATTAAATGTTACACTTAAATTTTTAATTAATTAGCTAACTGTACATTTATAGAGATAAAGATTCATTTACAATGTAGTTTATATATATATATATACTCTGATCATTCATGTATATACATAGGAGATAATTAACACTAGGATAAATTAAACTTTGAAAAACATAAAGTAAAACTTCTAAGATAATCAAGAAGTATGAAAAATAATGATAAATAACTCAAACTAAGAATGCCTAAAAGACACATAATTAAAAGAAAGATAAAATACCAAAACTGAATGATTATGCTCAAATCAGTATAGAAAAAGGAAGAGTAATCCAACACATAAGGTTAATTGTGATTTACATATGTGCTAGCTCATATAACTCTAGGTTTGATTAAAGCAAGTATTTATCCTAATTATCCATGAAAACTGCTTTAATTCATTAGCCTATTACTCTACATACTGATATGATTAAAATGACTCTTTGCACTAATATATTGGTAATGTGTGTTCATATTGACTTGAATTCATCAAAGAAGAAATAGTGCAAGAATATTTTAAGTGTATTCAGGAAGGCTTGAGTTGAGCATAGAAGAAAGACAATAATGAAAAATCAAAATCTTCTTCTCAACTCACAAACCCAAGCAAAAGAGCCTACAAGTTCAAGTTCTGGATGTAAGGAAATGATTGAATAAATAAAGAACTATAGCCTAGTTAATCTTTAGATGAACCATTAAGGGCTTGATAGCAAAAGCTAAATGCTTAGTCAATACTGACAACAACACTTATGAACTCAAATGAGAAACCTATGAAGGGAAGCGCCAAAAAAGATAAGTTGTCCAACTTGATTATACTTCATTCTTTGTCGTGTACTCTAGATACCTCTGAATGAAGAGTCTTGGATTTGAATCAAATTGAATTTATTGCTTTGAGCCAAATCATGTCAAACAATCTTAGTTAAACCTTAAAATGATCAAAACTACAACATCATTATATTCCTAAGACATAGCCAAGCCTGTTTGGAAATCTTCATAGTTTAAGGTCTCAAATAGGAATTCCATTCCTAGTCATTCCTTTTGTAATAATGTTTGTTGGCTTGATCTCACATAAAGAACAAAAATTGAAAAGTAAAAACTTATAAAGATAACAATCACAACCATAACACACAAGAAACTAAAACAAAATATCTTACATCAATAAAACAAAACCCTTAACATCAACAAAATCCCAATTAAACATTAAAAAACACCTACCTTCATAAAATATTAACAACCAGATAAAACTACCATTAAGTTTAGGACATTTAGCAAAGGAAATTAACAATAGTTACTCATTTAAAACTTCAATAATAGCTAACAACTCTGTATTTCTATCCTAAGTCTTAGATAATTCTTTCCCCAAAGCCTTAATTTTATCCATAATCTCTCCATAAGCTATACACTAGTTAGTCAAAAGGAGATCTATAGAGACATTTATCTTCTTAGCAAACTTTAATTCCTTCTTCAACTATCTAACCTCCTCTTCCAAAAAGTGAATCTAACTATTTACCTCACTTTTCTCTAGCTCCATTGTTGCCCGAATGTTAACCTCCTATATTGTCTGTCCAACTAAATATCGTAGAATACAAGGGTTACAACCAATTTTCAAAAGACACATAAAATTTATGAAAGAAATTATCTAACTGATAGCCCAAATAGGAAATAAATCTTCACATTTTAGAGACCCAGACAGGACAAAATAGGATCATGCATTATCAATGTTAAACAATGATGAATAAAATATGATAGAAGATACACATCCAATGTTTAACCAAATATAAGAATGATTCTATAAATAACATAAATCACTAAACTTAAAATTTCATAAAAGTCTAGAACATTTAAAATCATAAATGTAAGTACAGAGAGTTGCAATATTACATATAAAGAGTTCAAATCAAAAAGTAAAAACATTTAATCATCTAAAACATTAATAACTCCTTCCAACTCTTTAACCCTCTAGTGAGCCTTGGCCAACTTTGTCTCCAAATGCTTAAGGTGCTTTACAGCCACCATATACGCCATGGAGTTTCTAGTTAAGAGATGAGTAAAATGAAGATTACTACCCCTAACAGAAGCCAAATCAATCTTCAACTGCTTAATCTTATCCTGCAAAATCAAACTCTTCTCTATAGCATCAAAATCAGCATCATTCTAACCTCAAATCAATTTTAGAAAAGAACTGGAAGACGCCATGATCACCTTGGAAAGCACTAAAAAGTCGTCTCTTCTTCCTAATTCCTCTTTGCAAGAAATGAGAAAGACGGATACTTCTTCACTTCCCAAGTAATCCGTCAACTCCACCATTAATACTCCCAACTACCACCCTTGATAATAATGACAAATACCCATTAAATAAAAGAAGACACACATTAATAGTAAACCATCCATTGTCATCATATTTGCATGAAATCACTTTCTTTAAACTTGGCATATTAATATGAGAAATAATACATGCTTAATTGATTAATGTCTAATTATTATTCTTTATAACTATGCTTCTTGTAGTAATGAAAATGTTTAATTATAAAAATGCTTAAAAGATATTTAATACTGTCATTATAATCAACCCAATCAATATTGTTGTTACATGAGAGAAAAAATTGAGCAATTATAATTGATAGAGGGAGAGAAATGTGAGTAATTAGGAAAATGATAAAAGTGTCAAACCTATAGGATTATATAGGTCAGATATTCAGGGGCAAATTAAAAGAAAATAAATAACAAGTCCTCAAAAGTTTTGTCATCATCAAAAAGGGGGAGATTATCAGCATTATTGTATATGATTTTGATGATAACAAAACTTGTATTAAGATAAGAAACTTGTATGCATGAATCTCTAACAATCGTAGGTATGATTATGAATTGATAAACAATAATTAACATAAATACATAATAATGAATGTTTAATTACACAAGCATACAGTCTTCATGTTATGGGCTTGCATCATGGACATTAATTAATCTTTACTACATAAATCTGCTAAATCATACTAAGCACCAAAATTACTTAAGCTTTCATATTGTGCATTTAATAGAGATATATATTATCCTTGCTTAACAAAATATTACAATCACATAAGGACAAAATATATTCTGATATTATATATGAAAGCTAATAATGTAGTAAGTGTAGAAAAGTTCAAGTGCAGGATAATGATCATTTGCAACAAACTACCACAACTATCTAGTACATTCCAAAGGAGTTGAACTAGTGAAAATTGTGGAAGAAGAAGAAGAAAACAAAAGGTTTGGAGACAAACAACAAAGAAGGTTGATTTAGATCCTTCCATGAACAAAAAGTAATGTGACACAAATAAGGCTTTGAAGATGTGCTACAATGAACTTGCATTGTCTATCAACCTCAAAGAGAAAACTTCAGCAGAAAAATGCAAAACAAGAAATAAAAGACGAAGCCAATGGTCGAAGAGCATAAAGCTATTTGAGAAACTCAAGGTATCGACATCGACCAAAGAAAACCTATATAAGATAAAGAAAGAAGAAGATGCTTCATCAAACACTTAGACAAATGAAGAAAGAAGATATTGCCACCCAGACAATCATGTACAAAGAAGAGAAAACTTTATCTGATCACCAAAGTTAGAATAATAGATTAGTCTAAGGACAAAAAGGCAATATGAACATATAAGGTAGTGCAACTTAAGCTGATCCTGGATAGACAAACCAAGAATGAAGAAATTAAGGAATTACAAGAACAAACCCCTTATATTGCTTGAATTATGTAGAATAGTTGAAGAACTTCACCTCATATGTGGATTAAAGTCATCTCTTACGACCGACAAAGTATCAACCAAAGCAAAAGATGATGTAGAAGCTGCATAGTGAGCATAGATGAAGCTAAATAGACAAAGTGATGCTTGGACCAAAAAGGGACTTCAACAAACAAAGGCACGATCATCTACAACTTACAATAGACAAATGCAACATGTAAAGTATTCTATCCAAGATAAAGCAAAACAAAGTTCATCTATTACTTACATCAAATGAACGCTACACCTTGTCTATTCGAGCAAGTCAAAGTGAGCTTTGTTTGCCACCTCCAATGAATAATGAGGAATAAAAGAAGAATACAACACTTCGTCTATTAGAGCAAGACAAAGAAAACTTCGTCTACCACTTCTAACAAACAACGAAGAACAAAGGAAGAACATCTCACTTCATCTGTTCATAAAGGAGGAGACATTCGTCAATCAGTCAGCCTAACTTCATCAGTGCCATCCAAAGCTAGTTTGTTATTTATAATAGATAAAGCACATGCATGAAGAATTGATCAACAAACAAATCTCTTGAAGGAATTTTTGGCAGAACAAAAACGAGTTTATCTTTCAGTCAGTTCAACTTCATTTGTGTCATTCAAAGTTCGTCTGATACTTGCAACAAACAAATCACTCCTATGGAATATCAACTGATAGACAAACCTTGAAGAATCTGTCTGCAACTTATGGCAGACAAATGCAGATAGAGTGAAGCCATGACTTGTCAAGAGGAAAACTCAATTTGTTTGACTAGCATACAAATGGCATCTGCACTCAAGCCAACATTGTATAGACTTATATCAGTCACCATTTCTAGTAATAAGCGACATTGCAAGGTTTTTAAAGCTGTGATGAGTCAAACGAGGAACACCTTTTAACATGGCTCATCCTTCTATCTGAATGGTGATGCAGTAGCTCCAAATAAATCAGAAAGACCTGGACTTCAACGGTAGAAAATTAAAATGGTATTATTCATTCAATTCTGCTCTCATTCCTACATTCAATGGAACTCATCTTATACAATGGTTGAACATATGAAGAAGCTATTTAAGGAGAAAAGTTGGGATGATTCAGAGGGGGTGAAGGAAGATATTTTAAATGAGCTTAACTTTATGCAAATCCTTCCACCTATGGCCAAGAGCTTAAACCTTCAATTATCTATTCTTGAGCTTAAACCTTCATATCCTTATGGCCATTATTTTTATATTATAGGAAGATCATTTGTATTATATAGAGCTAAAAGAGAGATCAAATCTTCCTCTATGCATAAGAGAAATACTATATAAAAGTGTATAAGTTTTCTAGTAAACTTGAAACTAGAGAGTTATTGGTGAGCTCTAAAAAACCAACAAGTTTACTGATAATCTTTGAAACCAGTGAGTTTGTGGTGAGCTCTAGAAAACCACATTGTATAAGTTGTTAGTGAGCTCTAGAAAACCAACAAGTTTGCTAGTGAACTTTGATACCGGTGAGTTTCCTGGTGAGCTCGTGAAAACCCAAAGAGCACTAGGAGCACTATTGTATTTTCATTATATGAGATATAGTGGAACCCAAGATACAATAAGTGTGTGCTCTTAGAAGAGTGGATGTAGGGACGGGGTCCTGAACCACTATAAAAATCATCTTGTTTGTATGCGTGTCTTTATTAATCTGTTTTATTCTTCATGCATCTTATTGTTTCTATCATTCATTTTATACCACACCACACACAAGCATGAAAAGAGGGAATTAATCCAACAATAGTTAAGTAATAAATTTTTATTTACCCAATTCACCCCTCCTCTCTTTGGTTAAGCCATACTTCTGGAGCCTACAGTCTCCTCACATCTCTATAAAACAAGAGATAACTTATGCAAGCATTGATCGAAGGTAGAACCAAAAAACTGAAAAATCATCCATGAATACTTCCATAATGTTCTCCACCATGTTATGAAAAATTACCATCATGTATTGCTAGAAAGTAGCGTGAGCATTGCACAAGCTAAAGGGTATCCTTCTATATGCAAATGTACCATATGGACAAGCGAAAGTTGTTTTTTCTTGGTCCTCTAGGGCTATCACAATCTGATTAAAGACTGAGTTCCCAACAAGAAAGCAATAATAGTCATATATGGCCAAATGGTCTAGCATTTGGTCAATGAAAGGTAGAGGAAAATGGTCTAACTTTGTTTAATTTCCTATAATCAATACACACTCGCCACCTTGTGATAGTTCTAGTAAGTATTAGTTCATTGTTCTCACTTTGGATCACTATCATTCCACATTTCTTTGGCACACATTGCACAGGAGTCACCTACTCATTATCAAAAATTACATAGATAATACCCGCTTTGAATAGTTTTAACACCTCAACATGTATTACCTCCTTCATTGCAGGGTTGAGTTATATTTGATGCTCTTTGGAGGGTTTGAAAGAATATTCCATCAAAATCTTGTGCATGCAAATGACTGGATTTATTCCCTTGATGTCTTCAATCAAACATGCAATGGCTGATTTGTGATCCCTTAGCACCCGAAGTAGTTTCTTTTCTTCCAAAACAATCAGAGCAGAAGAAATAATCACTCAAAATGATGAATCATTGCCTAAAAATACAAACTTGAGGTGAAAACAATGAATTTTATTTTTCTTCAATGAATTGTCTATTTTTACCATCCAGAAAGGTTATGGACTACTTATAAGAATATTATTGCAAAATCCAGCTATTGCACAGTGTTGAATTTTTTATATTTGAAAACAATGAATTTTCACTTTAGCATATTATTGTAGCAGATCACTGTAGCTCCGCTTTATCTGAAGTAATTAGCAGATGAATTAGCTTTGTCTATCAATTACTATAGTAGAGTCCCTGTAGTATCATTATTGTAGGGGAGTTACTGTAATAGATTACCGTAGCACCGCACCACTTTGTCTGTTACTTCATCTGCTAATGAAGCTTTGTCTGTTGTACTGTAGCAGGTAAATGTAGCAATAGTACTATAGTGATTACTATAGCACTGCATCGCTTTGTCTATCACTTCGTCTGTTGATTGCTAAAAGCTTCATCTATTGTACTATAGCAAATTCCTATAGCAATTTGTTAGTTAGTTCGTATGCTAATTCGTATGCTAATTTGTTTTCTTTGCTTCAATTTAGTGTCGCGGCATAGACTTGTTGTCTGCATACATTCTTCTAGATTTGGTTCAGTGTTGCAGCACAGACTTGCTATGCTATGACACAAACTTGCTATCCATTATTCGTTTGCAATTTCTCCACTTCATTGCATTCCTTGTATTTTCTCCATCCTTCTAAAGTTGTATGCCTACAAACCAACACAACATAAACACAAAATTTAATTTAAAATAACTCAAGAACAAACCAAAAGTTAGCATGAAAAGGAGTGATATAAGTGAATAATATTCACTTATCACAAAGTCATTATTCTTTTTTGTTTAGTTGGTTCCTCTCTTTAGCTTTTGACTAGTTCATGCGACATCAGTGAGCTAACCAAATTATCTATCTTCAGCTCATTTAAATCTTTTACTTCTTCAATGGCTATAATCTTCTGATTCCATAGCTTAGGCAATGCTCTAAGAATCTTCATCACCTATTTAGAGTTGAAAATTTCTTTCTCCAAACCTTTGAGAGAATTATTAATTTAAAAAAATTTAGCATACATTTTAGAAATGCTTTCATCTTCTTTCATTTTGAAATTGTCAATTCTCTTATGACAATACTTGGGAAGACCCCTCATGTATAGAGATAAGTTTGTCCCATATTTCCTTAGTTTTTGTACATCAGGAGACTCTATCAAATTCAGTGGTTGATAAGGTGCAAAATAGGGAGTTCATTACCTTGGCATTCTTATGATATTGATGGTGTCTTCCTTTATCAATGTACTTATGCTAATTTTAGGGAGTGTACTCCTACCTCAATTGGCTTCCATGATTCCATGGCACTAACCATTATGAATTGCTTCATTTTTAATTTTCAATAAGCAAAGTTTACTCCATCAAATAAAGGCAGCCAGGTGGAGGACCTCTTCTTTGCAAATACACGAGATGAAATTGATGGGTTTGCCATTTGAATCTTTATAAATATGTTCATAACCCACTTTAATGCCCTTGTTGGTCCCTTTAGTCAGGATTAACCCAAGAGGGGAGAGATGAATTAGGTTTATAAAATTTTTTGAACTTAACCCTTTAACTTTAAATCCGCTTTTTTAAGGCGTTTGCAATTGAATGTAGAAAATGAAGCAATGTAAGCAACCACAAGCAATAGACACAATGTATAGTGGTTCAAGATCACTTCTTTATGCCACCCTTCCAACCACACACCCTTGTATTTTGGGTTCCATTATCTCAAATAGGAATACAAATTAGTGTCTTTTCATGCTTCTGGATTCTAGCTCTATGGAGCATAATTACTTAGTGCTAATGCACTCTTCTAGTTTCAATTCTAGTAGGCGTAATACAATCTAACAAGTTGACTATGAGTCACACTCCAACAATCACCCTTGTTCTTCTTGAGATTGGTCTCTAACACCAACTCAAGGAAATAAACAAACAAAAATGATAAAGAGTACGATTACACTTAAGTAGTTTTCTTGTAAGTAGAGGGTAGCCTTAATGTTGATTGAGAGCTTGCTTTAACATAGGAGGATCTTCCCTAAGTTATTGGTGAGAGCCTTTAATGCAAAGCTTGTTAAGATTGAATGCTTGAAGTTTTGAAGACTCATGTTACTAATCTATTTGAAGTTACTTGCTCAATAAATGCTTACAACAACCTTCTGAACATTCTTTCATAACTCCTTTTAGACTTCTTTAAAATCCATCTGTTGGGGTAGTTAGTGCTATTAAATGTGTGGGAATATTCAAATTTTTTGACCATTATTTTCGTCAACCACATGGCATGTAGCTACAGTATCAACTGCCATTTGCAAGTGGTATGGCAGGCAACTTTGATATCGACTGTGGTTGTTCTTCCCAAAAATCTCTTAAGCCTACTTCTTGGACATTAGCAGGTGAATCACAACTAGCTATGGTATTTAGCTATGCTTCTCAGGCATTATGGCAAGCGACTTGGGTTTTCTAGGTTCTTCTAGCTTCAAGCTGGTAAGTGGTATGTGGCAACGCCTTCCCTTCAGCTATGGAGTTACAGGTGGTTTTGGTAAGTGGCTATAGTATCAGCTGTGAGTGTAGAGGGAGTTGTGTCTTACTAGAACACCACAGGTGGATGTTGTAAGTGGCTATCATAGAGACAAGTTCTTATCCCACAACCAAAAAATGCAAAAATATATATTAATATCCATCCTTTGGTTGCAGTTTTATATGCCATCGACAAGATTTAAAAATACTCAGGAGGGATATGATTGTCTAAGGTTTTGGTGACTCTTAGATGAAGAGGATAATTGTTTATTAAGAAAATAGAAAAATCAATTCTTGGGGTCTATTCTAGAAGTTAGTTTTTGAAATGGGAACCAAAAGCCAAGCCAAAGGCTCCTTCACCAACCCTTTTCATCATGATTTTCTTCTTGTCCCAAATGGGAGTTGAGAATGCCTTTTTATAAGTTTCTAGATGTTGGAGGGGGAGGACATTTGTCCTTTTTGGATTGGTTGGTTATACCAAAGATTGACATGTTTCTGCCATGTAAGAGTATTTGCTAAACATTTTCAAAAATAGGTGGTCCTTTAACTAATCCTTAGTTCCTTGACTACATGCTTAGAGAACTAAAAAATGTAGAATGGGCTTAGCCCATTGTTCATTAACTACAAGGTATCTATAATATCCCCTCTTTGTCAGGGGTGATTTCATTAGTGAATGGCAAAGTGGTAAACATCTATTTGATCTTTTGTGAGGTTTCTTCTTTGCTCTCCTCTGATCTGTGATCATTTCTCTTGACTTAGTTGGTAGCTTCTTAGCTCCTCTCACTTTTTGATGATAACCATTTTAGTGTAATCCTTTGATGCAAAACAATTGTCATTTTTATTGGTCTCATTCAAATGGTGGCTCAAGAGTGAGGGGATGAATTGAGCCTTTAAAAATTTTGGCCAAATAAAAATTAAGTGCTAAAATAAATTAAAAAACAAATCACATAGCACAATAGACATGGGTATTTTATAGAGGTTTAGCCCTTAACACAGTACCTACTCCTCTTTCTGAGTTAGCCTCACTCATTGCACTTAGGTTCCACTAATCACTTGTTTGTTTTACAAGATCACCAACAAACTTTACACACATTGGTTTCCAAGCTCACCAACAAACTTATACATGTTAGTTTCTAAGTTCACCAACAAAATTATACACATTGGTTTACAAGCTCACTAACAAACTTATATAACCATTGGTTTCTAAGCTCACTAATAAACTTATACAACCGTTAGTTTCCAAGTTTGCCAACAAACTTATATAAGATTAGCAAGCTCTTTGCTCGCTGTCTTACACAATGAAGTGTGTACATTGAAAATGCCTCTTACACAGGCTGATTTTGTACAAGATTAAATTATAGCAGAAATAAATGTATTACAATAAATAAAGAGTATATCAAACTCTTTTAAGTTATTATAGAGAATGTTCTTTGAATGCAGATTAGAGTTTTGCTTAGTGGAGTCAAAGAAAAACTTTAATGTTTGAGTAAATGCTCTATAAGCTCTTTTAGAAAATTTCTCAAAATTTCTAACTTCATGGAATCACCTTTGTTTACTCTTTTTAAGTAGGAATACAAAATCTACCCATTGGAGAAAATGATGTTCAATTAATGTGAGCAAATTGTCAAGATTTTATGCCCGTTGAATCAAATTTGCGGCTTCTTTATATGAAGTAAGTTTAATATGAAGAATAAAGTGCTTTCGACGAAAAAATCATGTTGAAGAGATCATTCATCATTTCACTCTGTCCAATAGACTAACTTAGGATAGATTGAATGGCTGACTGGCTTTGTTCAAAAACTCTTCACTATGCTCGAAGTAAAATTTTGGACTGAGAAGAGGCGTGAATCATTTTGGCCTCACAAATGAATTCTTGCTTCATTTCAGGATGACTTGGCCATGTTTGAAGTTATATTTTGGACTAAGAAACATGATGTAGGCTAATTTTGAATGAGTTTGGTTCATCTGAAATAGCATTGAGCTTCCAGCTTCTTGACTTCATACTTTACTTGTGTCCGAACTTGGTTATTCTTCTGTCCAAATCTTTGCTTACATCCGGAATACTACTTCACTTTGTCCGAACTCTATTTCTTTCCTTTGAAGTCATATTTGTGTTCGAACTTGGCTCATCAATGTTCAAATTAATCTAACAGTGTCCAAAACTGAATTGTGTTCATTTGAAGCATATTTAGGAACTTGTCTACGTCTGAACTTGAGCATCAGTTCGATTATCTTTAACAGTTATTGAGAATACATCCGAAGTGACTTTGTGTAACACTTGGTGGTGTTAAATTGTAGATTATTATTAGGAAGTTGTGATTCTGAATTTTATACAGTGAGTAAAATTGAAAGTTTAATTTGAGTAGGAAAATTTTTAAAATTCAAGATAAAATGGTGCATGCTGAATTTAATATGCACATGTGAAAATAATGTTATGATTTAATTACAGTTGATAAACCCAAATGTTGGGTATTTGATGATTAATTAATGAAAAAATTTATTATTTTAATGAATGAGCAAATGCATGAGAAGTTTAGAAATTTTTTGACATGATGCATAATTTAAGATGAAAATTAATGTGTATATGTTTTAATAATTACATGATGTCATTTTAATTATGCAAGGAAATTATTACATTTTGTGGGTAAAATTTATGTGGTAAAATTATATGAAAATTAATGGAAATGAATGAAATTAAATAAAGAAAGATTGAGAAAAACTCAAAACTATATAAGTCTATTTTAAGAAAATGTTAAATTTAGAAAATGGGTCATTTGCGTTCAATTTTGTTTGACATAGATAATGGATGAATTAGAACAAGTGTTCAACATAAAAGTTGTGTATATTAAAATTATATTTCCAACTAATTAATAATCACTTAATTTTGATATCGGATGAAGAAATTATGATCAAAACAGCGAGACTATTCTAAACTGCTAAAAAGTAACAGTGTGAATTATTGGGCCACTTTAATTAATTTTTTTTACATATTTGTGGGATGAGTTAGAAAATATTTTTCACATGAAATTTGTAGGTCTTGATGTTATATTTTCAATACATCATAAATCATGTCATTTGGATATCATATGAAAAATATATGCTCCAATTACTCGGCTGTATCTGGTGAAAAATTAAGGACGAGATTAAATAGTGTTGTGCCTGCATAGTGTGGCATATCCTTGTGGAGCACCAAGTCTATACCTAAATAACCCTAAGCAAGAGATGTCCCTACCCCATTTTCTCCTTCTCTTCTCATGCCCAACTAGGGAGAATGAGCAGGCCATTTCTCCCATGCCCCATCTTCCATCAAATCCCAACAAAATTGGTTGGGAAAAATTCCCAAGCAAAGGAGAGGTCATTTCCACCCCATTTTTATCCTTTTGGATGTTATTTCTCAACAAGAAGTTGCTGAGATGTGAGAGGCCTTGCTGATTTGAGAGTAGAATTGAAGGAAGAGCTTGATTTTATCAAAAGAGTGCAGGTAGACTCATTTCCCCAACTCAATTTTTGGTATATGCAAATTAGGCCATTTTTTATCATTTGGGGATGATTAGGGGTGGGAACCTTGATGAAATTTGAAAAGATGGGGAATGGATTATGAAAAAATTAGGAGTGTAAATAAGATGATTTGGGCATGATTAAAGGCCCATATTGTTGTCCACAAAAGTGGACAGCAAGAATGACGCAATGGAGGGTGGAGATGCATGCTTTGGAAATTGATTTGGGTGTCATGATCCGTTTAAATGAATTTGGATATCAAGGAATGATAATTTTTGACTATTTGATGCTAATTTATGATGATTTATAGCTTAATATTGATGGAAAAGTTTCAGATTGAACATATGCATGTTATATATTTGTTTAATTGTCAAAAAGAGAAGTTACAACATAAAGCCTTAAAACACCAACTATTTGGACATGATTAAGGTTTAATAATATATTTAGAGGTGATTAATTATTAAATAATGGTTAATTTTATGCTAAATAATATTTTAGTGAAGATCAAAAAATTGAATTTCAAGCATGTATGCTCAGGATGTTTGTTGAGATGCAAGATGTATGTTGAAATGTAAGAATGAACTATTTGCGGCATGAACTTAATTACATAATCTATTTGGGCATGAATCCTTGTTAATTAGTGATAAAATGGAATTTTCACAATGCTAATTAGGTTAGAGATTAGTTAGAACTGATGGGAATTAAGCTTCAAGTCATGTCTACAACTTGTTTGTGGAAACGTTTAAGTGACGATTGTTTCAGAATGTAATGATGACAGGGTTATTTTAAATTAATTTTTGTGGCCAACTTAACATGATTATGATGTAATTATGGTGATGATTATGTTAGGAATTAAATATATAAGAAAGGAAATAAATTTCATATATGCTATGTTGCTAAACTACACAAGTTAGAAATGCACGTTTTGTGTTTGAGAAAATGTCTAAAGGAATGGGCTATTTGAAAGTGGGATAGAATTGCATGATTTATGTTATTAAATTAACCATTAACTATGTTGATTGTGATGGGGATGAAGTTTCAATTATATGGGGTTACTGATTGTTAGTAGATGTAAATGCACAATGATATTTTTTCATGGAAAAATTATATGTAAATTGAATTGCTATGTATGTAGGACCCATGGGGCAAGGATGTTGAACTTAAACAATTGAATTGAAGGCTAAGATTGAAAGCTTATGAAAGTGTTCTACTTTAAGGTATGTAGGTGTGATTATTTTCAATGTGTGAATGTTTAAAATGGATGAAGATAGTGTCTATCCCATATGTTTGCAAACGGGCATGGATGAAATGATTGTTAGTGATATCCCATGAATTGTTGTTTATTATGTATTTATGTATATGTGTTAAATATTAAGATGTATTATCATGATTCTTTTGTATGGACTAAGATGGATTCCATGTTTATGCATGTAAACATGTATGAGTGAATGGAAATAATGGCTATCCCATGATCGTTGTGTTTTTAAAGTATGTGTATAAGTGTAGAATATTTGGGATGGTGAATATCCCAGGAATTGTTATATGGTATTGTGAATGCATATGTTAATTGGGAGTAGTGAAGATCCCAAGATGTATGAATTGGATGTGTTACGATGTGATGTAATTATGTATTAAATTGTTAAGTAATGCAGTGTTTCTTGGATTATATAGTATTCTTGTAATATTTGGATTGTGACTTGATATGTTCAACTATGAGTTGCACTTGATGTATTTATGCCTAGATGGTATAAAAACAAAAAATTGAGATTGTATTCGTGCTGAATATACTTTTGGGATGCCTAATGGATCCCTCTTGTTGTTTATGCTTTGTTATACACCTTCTTACTAAGTTTGCCTGGACTCACCCCTTTATTTTGAATTTTTAGCTAGCAGGTGAAAATTGATGCTTGAGAGATAGATTCAAAGATGATAGTTGTATTAATATAATGTATTGAAAAGGAAAATTTTCATTGTATTATATCTTTTAAGTAATGTATAATAAATGTATTGGCATATCATAGTAATTAATGGATGTAATAACAAGATATGCTCATTGTCGTCATGATGTGGCCATGGTTTTGGGTAGCTATAGGTTTATGGGTGAGTTTTAGTAATTTTGTTTGTATTGTATAGATAAATAGAATTATATTATTATGTAATGCATGATTGTACAGGAGACATGCCTTATATTTCAGAGGAGACTTTGCCGGATTTTTGGTAAGATTCTTCTCTGGAATATAAGATGGTAGTGTCTCGTATTGGCCTCGAGATGGTGTGGTTAAAATGCATAAGGTAGGAGTGCAGGGCGTTACACTTTGAAGTTTTTATGTGATGCTTGTCATAATATTTAAGCATTTATGTTTTATTTCTTTGATAAAAGGTGGATCGTATCTCTAATTTTATCTTGTGTGCTTTGTCCACTTTACTAAGTTATTTCACTAATTTATATATGTTTACTATATGCTTGGAAATAATAGTCAGTATCATAACCATTCACTCATGTACTTTTTTTCATCATCAAAACTTGGTTGGTTAAACATATTCATCATTAAAATCAATCCAAGTAAAGGAGGTTTGGTTCAACAATTTTGTTTAAGCCATGCAATGACTTTGCCAAATGATTATTTACTTAATGTTGGAAGGTACCTAATGATAGCTTTCACTATTAGATGAACTCCTTGGACTTTTTGCAACTTATATTAGTTCCTTTACTTAGAAGGGGCTCAATTTTATTAAATCCTAAGATAATTAGGCTTCCTTCTAATGTAAGATAGACTTTTTAAATAAGTCATTTTGGGTGAGCTTTGTAAATCTTGACACTTGTAAATCACCTTTGCATAGTAATTACATTAATATTTGCTTGAGAATATAATATATAACATGCTCTTTGTTTTGGGCATTGGAAGAATTTAGGCTTGAGATTCCCTTTTCCTTCTCTCTCTCATTCTTTTTCTCTGTAGAAGGTCTAGTGGAACTTTGGCAATAAGTTCTCTGAGACTTTCCTCTAGTTTCGCTTAATTGTTGATGCTAGCTCACCTTTAAACAATCATCTTGAACTAAAAGTGTTCTAGGGTCTTTTTCTAGGATTGTATAGATCTAGTTGGCTTCTTGACTCGAAGACCTATACTTTTGTAACACCTAGGTGTTAATTTGTGTAATTATCTAATAATTAATGATGGAATTTAGTTTGAAATGAAATGATTTAAGATTATGTAAATTACAAGTGGATGCAATTAAAAATTTGATTTTTTTTCTAGTTATATGGGGTTATAAATATGTGAAATTTATACCATAAATTTATGTGGAAAAATGATAGAAAAAATTGAAAATGAAGGAAACAAAAATATCAAAAATTAGGAAATTTGGCGGGCTAGCAGTCTAGCGCTGGCGTCGTTGGCGTATGGCGATGGTGATGGGGCGTGGTATCAGGATGGTAACAGTGGCCGTAATCGGCAGCTATAAAAGCCCAGCCCGATTTTCTTTCCCCATTCTGCCCTGTTTTCTTTCCATTCAGTTCCGTTTTCTTCCCTTTTATGCCCTAGCCCCATTTAGGTTGTTTCTTGCTATTTTAGCTAGGAAATCATCTTGCCTAGCTAGATAATCAAATGAAATTTCATTTAAACACAATATTCACCCATTTGAACCATAGAAAATGGAAGAAAATAGAAGAAACATCAGATTTTCACAAAATAGAGGAGCGATGTGGAGCTGGGAGCTTGGTGTTTTGTTTGTGAAGGACGGCTACGCTTGTAAGCAAAGGTAATCACAATTTCCCACCAATTCTCAGATTGTCGATTTTAAGGGTTTTGGAAAATGATAGATTTTAGGGATAAAATTGATGTATATGCTTATAAATCATAGGAGAAACCAATTAATGCAATGCTTATAATGATTTGGTAAGAGAAATTGTGAATTTTGTTGATCTAGGGTTTCTATGAATAGTAAAATTTGGGCATTTCTTGAATTTTGTTGAATTAATCATGGGATAAATGATTAAAGACATGATTCTTACGTTTTAAAACATATATGGATTGATTTGGACCAATGGAATTGAATTTTGAGCTATGCCCTAAGTATGGATTAAAGGAAAATTTTATGTTTGGACCATATGGACCACAAATCGATTGGATTAAAATCCAATTAGATAGTTATTGAAGTTAATTGCATACTAGTTATTTTATGTGATGATAACATATGGTTGGAAATGGAATTCCTTAAGAATCCCCATTGAAATATTAGGATCTATATTTTGCCTATTTGTCATTTGATAAAACATCTTAATGAGAGATAAATGTAGTTTGATTATAAGTCTAAGACCCTTATAGAAAGGAAGGAATGACTAATTATTTGGGATGTATTTGAATTTTAAGTGACATGTTGGAAAGGTTAACTAAATGTTGAATATATTGGGCTTTGATTGCATATTGATAGTATGCCATTATGCATTCAGAAAACATAAGGGATTAGCAATGAATCACTCATAGTACCTAACTCAATAATGTTGAAATGAATCAGTTTGAGTTATGTTGTAAATGCATGGGATTCTTGTTCTATACAGGATGATCTAAGAAGGATGAAAAGAGACATGGAGCTTGAGAAGCACATAGTGGATTAGTCAAGGTAAGTAGACTCCCCTTATTTTGAATTTATTGTATGATTGGTTGGGAATAAGAAATATTCCATTGAATTGGATCAAGGTTTGTGTGTTTTGGTTGGGGATATTGAATATCCCATATCTGTGATGATAGATGTTTATATTGGTTTGTGACAGCATCAAGATTATAAGGATAACTAATATCCCTTGAATTGAATTATGAAATGTTGGTTGGTATTGTGTTTATTTGATTATTCTTGTAAATAAGTTTCTATATGAATTGATAAAGGATACAGTATGGGAATAATAGATATTCCCTTAAGTTATACTTATTTGGTTTGAATTGGTATATTGGATAATCAAATGAGCATATGTGTATATTGTTGATTCAGGGGATACAAGTCATCCCCTTATTGGTTGTCTTGTTGTATATGATAAATTGTATGATGGGATCAGCCTTATGGGCATAGAATATTGAATTAGAATAATGAGGACAAGGTCCAAATGATGTGATTGACTTATTACATCTTGATCATGATTAAATTAAATTATGTAAATTTCAAGTTGATTTCTATTAATTGTGTCTACTTACTAAGTTACCTGGACTCACATCTTCTTCTTTTAAATTTTTTAGTTGGTAGGCCAATTGAAGAATCCCCAATTTGGTTGGGATTGATAAGCAATATTAGAAGACATATTTTGTGTATGACTATATGTTGGGATTGGAATCCCATTGTATATTGATAATTAATTGTAAATCATATTGTAATTATATGATAATAGCTTAAAAATAGTAGATGATGTATAATATTGTGTTAACATAACATAGTTTCCCCATAGTGCATTGCCATCATGGTATGATATAGATTCTGGCTGTCGGTAGGTTAGGCTATTGTGTTAATTATGATTTGAACTATATTTATAAAAATTGCAGTTCTATGTAAGATTTACAATTGTAAATATTAAAAATTAGAAATTATGAGTTTGAATGTTTTTGTATTAGGTTTCAATTATGGATAATTCAAAGGAGACTTTGTTCAATTTTTGACAGAATTGTTCCCTTAAAAATACAGAATAATGGGGTTATGGAAAGACTTTTATTTGGAAGAAGGGAAATGGTAACGTCCTGCATAGACGCAATAGAGCATAATCTATCAGATGGTCAAAATGTGTAGGGTAGGGGTGTGAGACGTTACAACTTTCAACCATCTACATGCTTGTTTAGTAAGACCTAAAATATTTTTAGACCACCATTTGGACCTAATTTACAATTAAGCTGGTAAATGCATTAGCATGACTATTTAGCATTAAATTGCCACTAGGACCTAATTTATGATTAGCCTGACAGATGCATTAGTATGATTATTTAACATAATCTAAAATATTTTTGGGACACCATAGGTTTTACTTAAACATCAAGCTTGAAAATGCAATAGGAGCTTTGATTTCATTACTTTTACTAGTAATAGAGGCACTTTTAGAATTTTCTTTTAATTTTTAATTTTTCAATTTTTATTTTCATTTCCTATTTTTCATTTTTAATTTATTTTTTTATTATTGCCTTTTTTAATCCTTTTTTTGCCTTTTGCCTTTTTAATTTTTTTGCTATTCTGTGTACGACCCATTTCGTGACTACCATGAGGTTTGGGTGAGATGGCAATTATATATATATATATATATCATCATCATCATCACTTCCCTTATGTACAACTTTTTGGCTTTTTTCTCAAGATTCCATGCTTTATTTGAGCCGAAACATAACTTGATGTTCGAACCACAATTATTGTTCTTTAGCTTGGCCATTGTCTACCTTGATCTTATGGGGAAATGGAGTGGTATGAATCTTTTCCTTCATTTTTTTGTTCTTCTAGCTTAGGTTGTGAACTATGACATCCTAGATTTTTGAGGTGATAAATTTTCTTGAATAATTATTTTTAAGATGATTAAATGCTTGATTTATACCAAATAAGTGGATGCATTAGTATGTGATTAATTATGTGAACAGTTGGGTGCATATGTACGGTTTGGATGGTAGATTGGTGTATGAGTCCATATGCGCTATTTGATTTTAATAGGAGTTAGATAGAATAAATTAACACTTCATGAGATGGGTAATGATATGCTTATGTAGCCAAATTTGTGGAATTTTAAGAGAAAAAAATTAAATTTGCATAAAAGGGAGGAAATTTAAATTTTGAAAAAGGCGACTTTAATTTGTGGCCAATTTTTGACTTGGATGGAAGTTAAATTAGAAACGTGTTTCAACATAAAAGTTGTAGATATTGAAAGTATCTTTCTAATTCATTAAAAATCATATAATTTGGGCATCATATTCAGAAGCTATGATCAATGCATACAATCTGCTCTATATTGGTGAAAAAATACAAAAAATACTGCAAATTGTCACTTTATTAAAATGTTTGACATATATGAGGGCTGATTTTGAAATAGTAGTTAACATGAAAGTTATATCTCTTAAAATGATATATCTAATGGAAAAAGAATTATTCAATTTAGAGTTCATATGAGAAAGTTATAGCCAAATTACCCAAATTGTTCTAGGTGGACAAATTAAGAATGCCCTTGTAATCAAATTTTCTTTTAAAAATCAATTGGCATATTTATGCACATGATAAAATTGAAATTGGGATAAAAATTATTTATATATTTTATTGCATTTAATAATGGAGGGTTAATTGAGAATTAACTTGTTAAATTATATGCATGGAAAAGATGGTGCACCATTGGAGCACCAAGCCTAAACCCTGATTCTATATTTCATTACTTCCACACCCCCACTCCTCTCTCCCATCCATGAACAAGAGAAAATAGCCCCTTTCCTAAGCCCTTCATGTCCTTATTTCCATTGAAATTACAAGGGAAAAACTTGGATTTTTGTGCACATCAACACCACGAAATCAAAGCTCTTGATTGCAACCCTTTTGGACGTGTTTTAAGGAAGAAGAACCTGTTGTTTTACTTAATGAACTGCTACAAGTTGTGGGAATTGACGATGCAATGAGGAAGAGATGATTAGAGGTGGTAATCAACATCTAGAATCAAGGTAAATCATTTTCCCCAAATTCTATTTACATGATTTCATTTTAGGGTAGGAATATGTGATCTGTGGGCATGATCAGAGGGCCAAATCTTCATTATCAATAGGGATTTTGATGGTGAGATGATTAATTAAAATTTTCAGCAAGGTTATGGTGATTTGGGATGTGATTATCTCCTAAATCTTATTGTCAACGAAGTGGACAACAATAGGTGAGACGTGATCATCAATTTGGGGTGTATTTGGGATGTTTATGATGCATGGATTGTATATGAAGTTTTATTTATGATTTAATGATGATTATATGTTATTTATTATGCAAGAAAATGATCAAATGTTGCTAAAATTTTGTCACTAAATCATGCCTATAAGTTGCTTGATAAAATGCCTAAGTGAAGGGCTATTTACTGTACTATAGTGTTGGGGCGGTTTCCAAATGAATTTTTGTGGATAATTAGCATGTTTAAGTTATCATTATAATGGTAATTATATGAGATTAAGGATGTGCATGATGGGAAATGAGTTTGCTATGATGCATATTGCTGAAATTTTTAAATTAGTGTTATGTAAGAGTAGTGTATGATGCATTGTTACCATGGAACTAAATGGAATGAATAGGCAAGTTGTATAATGGAATTAGGCTTTAATTTACCAATTTAAATTGCTAATTCCAAATTAGTAAATAGATGGATTAATGAAGTCTGCAAGTTAAATAAATTATATTGTGGTAAAAGTTGCAAATTACACGTCTATCAAGTGTTCAATGAAATTCTTCAATGAGAACAAAGTAGAATTGCAGGAAATGGATTAGGAATTTAATTGGCCATTAAGTGAGAAATAAAATAGATTATTTAGTTTCCCAATTTTATGATTAAAAGTAGGATGGAAAAATGGTCAGCTATGGTAATGAGTTAAGGTGTTTGGATCAAGTGGAATGCATGTTGTAAACTACCCTTAAAAATGGATAGCTATATGATGGATTTGTGACAACTATAAGATGGGTTTATTTGACTTAAATTAGTCAATGAATTCCTAGTATAATTACCATGGTTAAGTCCCTTAAATTTTGATAAATTTTGATATGAAAGGATTGTTTGTAATCCATCATTCAATAGGTTGAAAAAGAGACCAAGTTGAAATTTTCAAACCCTTAAAAGCTAAGTCAGAAATGATCCAATGAAATTGTTTTTGATGTTTACATGTTTACCTAATTAGGTAATAAGTGATGGTATATAGGAAATGATGATTTAGACCATAAATATCCAAAGTTATTGATGGGTGAATTTCACTTAGAATTGCAGTAGTCGAGATAGAGCTTATGTAGTTGTTTGAGAATGCCAAAAGTGATGCATGTAATGTTTTAGGATCCACAGGACCTTGAATTAGAAGTCAGTCATTGAATTGAAGGTTGTGGATTCATTTTCAAGTGAGGTAAGTAGGCTTCTACTTAATGTATGTGTGGTTGAGTGTGACTGACATGTTGTTATATGGGCACCATGTTTTATCATATATGTTATTTTTTTGGTTGATATATTTATGAAACGTACTTTTATCTAAGTTTAACCACATGCATTGATGTAGAATTTTGAATTAATAGTTGTTGTGTTACGAATGGCTATGCCCATGAGGTATGATGTGTGTGGTGGCATCGATGTGCATGTGGTTTCATATGTGAAAAACCTGTGTGGCATAGGGATAGTCTGTGTGGCTGTTGGATTGCCTATGTGGCATGAAGATGGCCTATGTTGCTGATAGAATGATTGTGTGGCTGAGTTATGGCCTTAGTGGCACCTGATGTGTTAAACTTGTGTATTTTCATGATTATGAACATGCTTGGACTGAGTACTACATGATTGCATTGGCATGAGTTAGTCTATATGACTTGATGTTTGATTTATGTTATTTTACCGATATTCCTACTTACTGAGTTTGCCCGGACTTATCCCTTTTCTATGTTTTAGATGTCAAGCATAATGGAGGAGCCCAACTAGGGGTTGGTGCCTGAATGGGAACTATCGTCGATGGAGTGACATTTTTTATTTAATTTTTTATTATTTATTGAAGAGAGATTATAACAAATTATGTGACTTGTCATTTATTGATTCATTATTGGTGGATGATGTATAAGCAGAAGTTTAAATTCACATTATTTATTAATTATTGATTCGTAGCTATTGTCATGCCATAAGACTAGTAGCTGGTCCATGGGACTGTGGATGTGGGAGGATTTGTGGATGTATATGATGTATGTGGATGATCGGATGTATGTACAGGTTTGGAAACTTTCATATTTCAGGGGAGACTCTTCCAGATTTTTGACAGGATTTTTCTCTAAAATATGAGTAATTAGCTCCTTGAATTTAGGGTGTTACATGAACCTTCCTTTACTTTCTTGGCCTATTGAGATTAATTTGACTTTGGCACTTGAATTGGATGATTTGCCTTCTTTTGTTCCTAAATACCATATTTTATTGATCATTCATATGTCATTCTGCTTTTCTCCACATTTATGGATGAAGTGAACATCTTCTTGCTACTTGGAAATGCCTCTTGTTGATGTATTGGTGGATTTCACATCTATGATGATAGTTTAGCTTATGTTTAATGGTTGCTCTAGATATTTTATGGCTTTATGGGCTAGTTCTTTTGGTAATTTGGGCTTGACTTTTTCAAGGTTGTCTAAACTAATGAAGTATTACTGAAGTATTACTGAAGTATTGTAGATTCTTTTGATTATTTATCTTGATGGTTGATGAAATTGTTTATAGTCTATGAATAGTCTTTTCCATTTAACTCCTTTTCCATTGTTTGTGCATCTTGTTAGCCAAATGATATTTCTTGTGGTATATCTCCTATAGCTATTATTTAAGTGGTGGCTTTGTCAAAAAGATCATTGTCCTACATTCCAGGGTTGCAACTTCTAGTGAGGATGATAATGATAATGTCTCATTTAGATAACTAGACGAGGTGTTGGCATATAGTTTCATTAAGCATTCTGTTGATTTATGAGTTAGTTCTTATTTTAGCTTACGCTTGACTTTGTTAATGCTTGTTGATTAGTTGATTGTAGTAAATATTTGCTTTCAGAGATGTGTGAAAACTCCAATTAGCAAGCCACTTTGGGTACTTCTTCTAGAACTATGGTGCTTGAAGGCGATATATCTGTTTATCCTGAAGCTTAGGCAAATACCCAAAAAGGGAGGGGTGAATTGGGTACCTAAAAATTTGCTAAACCCCTTTAGAATTAAATGTCCCTCTAGCAATTAATCTAATCACTCAATCAAAGCACAAATAAATAAGACAGGGATTTTTATAATGGTTCGAGTAAATACTCTACTCCACTTTTCTAAGAACACTCTCCTTTTAGTGTCTTAGGTTCCACTATCTCCAATGGCAGAAATATAGTAGTGCTCCCTGCACTCTTCTAGATTCTATCTCTAGGAGGCATAAATACAGTGCTCCAACACTCTCCTAGATTCCACCTCTAGGGGGAGTAATCACAGTGCTCCTAGCACTCTTCTGGATTCCTACTCTATGGTGCATAAATTAATAGCTCTTGCTTGCACTCAGACAATCACAACTCTTCTTGAGTTTTGTCTTAACCACTAGCTCAAGGGACTTACAATGCGAAAGTAAATAATCTTCCCTAAAGATAGTTAGGTGCCTTCAAAGAAAGTTGGGGAAGGTTTGAAAGCAAGGCTCTCGACTTTTGAATGATTACAAAAGGTTTTGACTCAATTTAGTAAATGCTCTTAAAAGGGTATTGAATATTTTCCTTGATTCTTCTTCTAGATCAAATGACATTGCATTTATAATAGCTTTGAATTTGAATTGTTGGTGGTTGGTGAACTTCATTAATGGTAGAAGATTGTTTTGATTAATACATTTGAATTCTCTAACTTCTGATTAATGTAATGCTGACCTTGGAGAATATGATTTCTTGATTCTTATTAAGTATCGATTGAAGAGTTGCTGATATGGCTGATTCCTTTCATCAATATAGAAAGATTGTCACTAATGATGGACGAAGAGCAACAATTCAGTTTGTCCATTGCTCATTTTCACTTATGACAGATAAATTATCTATCTAGTTGTTCATCCAAAAAAGCCCTTCATCTTCTATCCAATTATCTCAGACGAATAGTTTTTCTAGCACTTTTTTTGTTGGTTTGTCCATTCCACAAAATAGACAAATCATGGAATTATAGACAAATCATCTTTCTAGTACTTTGTCTATTGGGTTGTCTGTTGTAAGTAATGGATGGACTATAGGAGCGCAAACAAATTTTCTTCAGCACTTTGTCTATTAGATTATCTGTTGTAAGTAACATATGAATTATTGAGGCATAGATGAATTATCCTTTTGTCTATTGGATTGTTTGTCGCAGGTAGTAGACAAATTTAGAGTTACAGACAAATTCATTGCTCCACTAGATGAACTCCACTACTCTGCAAGACAAACTTCACCTCTCCACCTTTGTCTATTTTTAATGGACGATCATTAGCTTGGTTAGCTATTTAATTGTGCCTCACTTATGACAAATAAAGTTTTTTATATGCACACTGCTTTGCATTCATCAGAGATGGTCTCTACTTTGACAAACAAATGGAAACCTAATTGATTCCTTTTCATTTGAGCTTTGTCTATAGCAGTACTTGTCTTTTGCTTCACTACTTGCCTAAGTCTTTCAATCAAACAGATTGAAGCTTTGGAATATTTTCTCAATGTTCATTTATCTATGAGGCCTGCAACTTAATTCTGCATGTTAAATGCTTGGCAATAACCATTACTATATGATCTTTAATCAAGTTTTGTTTGTTATCAAAACCATGCATTTATGATAATATTCTCCCCTTTTTTGATGATGAAAAGGCTTGATTAAAAATTATCTCATAAAAGATAATCTCCCCCTAAATGTACATAGTCTCATAAGAATATTTTACAAGGTGTAATCATTCCTCAAGTTGCCATTTTCTGTTATTTCCCTTGATGTCTTATATGTATTCTCCCCCTTGATTAATTCAAAATTATGTTGTATTCCCTTTGAGATAATTTTTTGTAGATTCTTTCCTCCCCTTTTTGTCATAAGTAAAAAGAAATGCAGTTCTTGCAACACACACACACATAGATAGAAGTAGCTAGAAAATGATGAAATCATTTCATTTTATTTCAGTACAAACAACGCTATGAACAAATAAAAACCAATTCATCCTACATTATAAGGGCAAGACAGGTTGTATGTGAGACCGTGGATGAGGGGAGGGAGGGGGCGATACAAAGTTTCATGGAAGGGAAGAGGGAAAGGAGATGATAATGAGGCGCTTGAAGCCTCCTTTCCCCTGTCTTTAAGAGCCTTAATCTGATGATGAAGTTGGTTCTAGGGGCAAAGTGGTTGAGATATAAATCATGTTCTTGAGAGCTAAATCTTGAAGAGAAATACTTCTGACGAGATAAGTGAATTGGAACACTGTCACTAACAAAAGTAATATCGTCCCACCAAGCGAAGTGAAGAAACATCCTTTGATACTTTAATTTCCACCATTCATTGGTTTTCCTTCTATATCTTCTTCCTAAATGCCCTTCCCTGAGTTGCTTCATTATTATAAGGCAAATAAGGATCGCTAGTCATGGGTTAAAATAGACTTGATGTGAGGGTAAGACTAGGTAGTTAATATGATCTTTCAAGAAAAAAGGAATAACTCATGCTAAAGATAGATTTTGATGTGATATCAATAGCTGTAAAATGATTCTGGCAAGAAAATGAGGCGTACATGACCTTAAAAACTATGATCCAAATGAAGTAAGAATAGAACATTGTATATAAGTGCCTTACTTCATCTAAGGTGAAGTCTAGTTTCATAAAAGCATGTCAAAAACATTGCACCTTTAGACATAGAAACATTAAAGATGTCATTCTCAAATCATCACATTAGTCATGCCTAATTCTCCTCTAATGTTGTTGAAGGTGCCTAAGGGTAGTGGCTTAGTGAAGATATTAGCAAGTTAAGAATATGTAGGCACATATTCTAAGCATATATCATGTTTTTCTACATGATCTCTAATGAAGTGCTACCTAATTTCTATATGCTTGGTTCTTAAATGTAAAACAAGATTCTTTGTCAAGTATATGACATTAGTATTTGTTGGGATCATATTATATATGATTTTGATGATAACAAAACTTGTATCAAATTAAAAAACTTCTATACTTAGATCTCTAACGATCCTATATGGTTGTGAATTAATAATAGTTAATTAACATAAACACATAAACCTAAATAATTAATTATATAAGCATATAGTCTTCACTTTATGGTGCACATATAATAAACATTAATTAATCTTTACTGCATAAACTTGCTAAATCATATTAAGCACCATAATCACTTAAGCTTTCATCCATTCAATGTAAAGGTATATTATCCTTCCTTTACAATGATATAATCACATGAGGATAAAATGCATTCTGATTTTATGAAAGCTAACAACGTAGCAAGTACCAAAATGTTTAAGCGCAGCATAATGATCATCTACAACAATCTGCCACAAACTATCTATTACATTCCAAAGGAGCTAAATTGATGAAATCGTGGAAGAAGAAGAAGAAAGCAGAAGACAAGCAACAAAGGAAAGTTATAGTTGTCCAAAAGGAGCTTCCACAAGCAATAGTAATAGGAGACAAACAAGGCTTTGAAGATGTGCTACAATAATTTTGCATTGTCTATCAACCTCAACAAGAAAATATCAATAGACAAATGCAAAACAAGAAGTTAAAGAAGAAGCCATGATCAAAGAGCTTATGTTGCGTTCAAGAAATTTGGACTGCTTATATCTGATCAGTCTATCCAAGATAAAGTGCAAGGATGAAGAAGCAACTCAATAGCTTAGTAGACAAATGAAAAAAGACAAAGAAATAGCCATGTAGATGACTAGGTACAAGAAAAGAGACTTTGTTTGATTAACAAAGTTAAAGAAAGAATTCATATGAAGATAATCAGGCTTGATACAAGGGAGAGCAACTTCAGTTGAGCTAAGATAGACAAATCAAATCAAGATTGAAGAACCGAGGAAGTTGCTAAAATAAACCACTTCTCTTGCTCAAAGTGTGCAGAAAAGGTAAAGAACTTTGCCACATCTTTGAATCAAAAAGTTGTCTGTTACAATAGACAAAGTTCAGCTAAAGCAGAAGATGAAGTAAATGCTGCACAGTGAGCATAGACGAAGCTCAATAGACAAAGAGCTATTTGGATCAAAATGGGTTACAATAGACAAAGGCACAATTATCTACAACTTACGACACACAAATGGGACATGCAAAATATTCTATCCAAGACAAAGCAGAACACACGTTGTCTATTGCTTACACCAGATGAACGCCATACTTCGTCTGTTCAAGAAAATTGAAGTTAACTTTGTCTAGCACTTCCAATAAATGACAAGGAACAAAAGAAGAAAATCACACTTCGTCTCTTAGTGCAAGACTGAGCAAACTTCATCTGTTACCTCCAACAGACAAGAAAAAAACAAAGGAAGCATATCTTACTTCGTCTATTCATTTTAAGGAAACTGTTTGTTAATCAATCAACTCATCTTCGTCAGCACTATTCAAATTTAGTCTATTATCTTAGATAGACAAAGCATATACATGAAGGATTGATCAACAGATAATCTTCTAGAGAAATTATAGTAGACAAGGAGTTGTTTGTCTATCAGTTAGTGTAACTTTATCTGTGTCAATGTTCATCTACTACTTAACAGATAAATCATTCTTTTAGAAGTTCATTTGATAGATAAACCTTGGAACAATTCATCCACAACTTATGGTAGACAAATGCAGATAGAGAGAGGCCGTAATGTGTCAAAGGAGAATTAGTTTATATGACAAGCACACTAATGGCATCTGCAATCGAGTCGTCATTATACAGACATACAACAGTGACCATTTCCGCCAATAAGCAATGCTGCAAGTTTTTCAAGACTATAATGATTTAAATGAGGAACACATTTATCACAACTCATCCTCCTCTCTGATTGGCATTGTAGCAACTTGAGACAAAACAGAAAGACCAGGACTTCAATGGCAGAAAACTCAAACAGTCTTATTCATTCAATGCTGCTGTCCTTGCTACATTCAATTGATCCCATCTTCTCAGATGGCCAAGATTTTGAAGAAGTTATTTAAGGAGAAGAAGCAGGATAATTCGAAGGTCGTGAAGAAACCCATTACATATACACTCAACTTGATTAGAATCCTTCAACCCATAGCCAAGAGCTTAAACTATCATCTATCTTTCATGAGCTTAAATCTACTTATCTATATGGCCATTATCTTTACATTTTGGGAAGATCTTTATGTATTGATAGAGCTAAAAAAGATCATATCTTCCCCTGTGCTTAAATGTGTAATAGTTTTCTGGTTAATCTAAAAACCAGAGAGTTTGTGGTAAACTCATTAAACCATATTGTAATGAGTTATTGGTGATCTCTAGAAAACCATCAAGTTTGTTGTTGAGCTTCAAAACTAGTAACTTGGTAGTGAGCTTAGGAAAACTATCAAGTTTACCTATGATCTTTAAAATGGGTGAGTTTCCTAGTGAACTCATAAAACCAGAAGAGTGTCGAGGGCACTTGTATTTATGTCTAATGGAGCTGGAATCCAGAAGAAGTGTCGGAGATACTTATGTATTCCATTATACGGGGTATAGTGGAACCCAAGGCATAATGAGTTGGTGACCTTAGAAGAGTAGATGTAGGGATAAGGTTCTAAACTACAATAAAATTCGTCTTGTCTGTGTGTGTGTGTGTGTGCCTGTGTGTTTGTTTGTTTATTTGCTTTACTCTTCATACATTTTAATATCTCTACTATTCATCCTATGTCACAACACACACAATCACGAAAAGAGGAAAATGATCCAACGAGGGTTAAATAATGAATTTTTATTTACCCAATTCACCCCTCCCCTCTTGGGTTAAGCCATCCTATGGGATTCCTCTAGTATTGTCACATTTGATTGGTATGTCTTTATAGCTCAGTCCATAATCTAGAAGTTGTTGTTTCATCCATTGTAATTGACCGCAACAACTTTCAACTGCTTTATATTCGGCCTCTGGTACAGAGAGAGCCACACTAGTTTGTTTCCTAAAGGACTATGTTATTAAGCTATTTCCTAGAAATTGATAGGTTTTGCCAATACTTCTTCTATCAACTTTGTATCCCCCAAAGTTAGCATCTAAATATCCAATTAGTTCAAAACTAGTTCCCTTGGGATAATAGAGTCCTAGATTTGGTGTATCAATGAAATATTTAAAGATTCATTTTATTGTAATAAGATAAGACTCTTTACGAATAGACTAAAATCTAACACATAAGCATATGCTAAAGAGAATATCTAGTCTAGATGTAGTAAGGTAAAGAAGAGATCCAATCATACTTCGATATTGTTTTTGATCTACATGTTTACCCTTTTCGTCCTTCTCTAGCCTTACTGATGTGCTCATTATAGTGCTTACTACTTTCATTTCTTCCATTTTGAACTTCTTCAGCATTTCTCTAGTATATTTGGATTGGCAAATGTAATTTCCATCATCTCTTTGCTTGATTTGTATTCCAAGGAAATAGTTTAATTCTCACATCATACTTATTTTGAATTCAGTTTGCATGATCTTTGAGAAGTCTTCACAAAGATCCTCATTAGTAGCTCAAAATATAATGTCATCCACATAGATTTAAACTATCAAGATATTAATGCCAATATTTTTGATAAACAAGGTAGTATCAAATTTTCTTTTCTTAAATTGATGATCACCTATGATTTATCCAGCCTTTCATATCATGCTCTTGGAGCTTGTCTCGAACCATATAATGCTTTAGTGAGCTTATAGACATGATCAAGTTGATTATCATTTTCGAAACCAAGGGTTTGCTTTATAGACAATTCTTCACTTAAATATCTATTTAGAAATGCACTATTTATATCCATCTGAAATAATTTAAAATTCTGATAGGATGTAAAAGCAAGTAGTATTCTAATGGCTTCTAATCTAGCTACAGGGGCATATGATTCTTCAAAGTCAATTCTTTCTTTTTGGGAATACCCTTTAGCAACTAGTCATGCCTTATTTCTTACAACTAATCCACTTTCATCCAGTTTGTTTCTGAATACTCATTTAGTTCTAATTACATCAATGTTCTTTTGTTTTGGAACTAATTCTTATACTTTGTTCCTTTCAAACTAATTAAGCTCTTCTTTCATTGCAATGATCTATTTTTCATCATTTAAGGCTTGATCAATGCAAGTTGGTTCAATTATAGAAATGAAAGCATAATGACTACAAACGTTTTGCATGGACCTTCTTATTTTGACACTATCATAGACATTGATTATAATTTGTTTTCTAGAATGGGCACTAATCAATCTCAAATCAATAGGAGGTTGATAGGGAACATTACCTATACTTATCTCCTCCTCATTATCTGAATCTTGTACATCTTCATACTTTGTGGCCTCTTCTTAATGTTCAGTTTGAGATTCTTCATATTAGTTGTAGTTTTATCTGCATCACTATCACTCATTTCTCGAGGTTACATTTACTTCACCGAATTTAACATGTATAGACTCTTTTACACCCTGTGTTCTCTTAATATATACTCTAAATGCTCCACTGTTAGAAGAGTAATCGAAAAAGATAACTTCATCGCTTTTTGGATCAAACTTTTTAAGGTTATCCTTCCCATTATTCAGCACGTAGCATGAGCATCAAAAGGAATGAAAATATGAGATATTTGGTTTCCTTCATTTCCAAAGCTCATAAGGAGTTTTCTTTAAGATTGCTCTTATGGTAACCTTGTTCAGTACACAACAAGTTGTACTTACTACTTCTCCCCAAAATATTTTAGACAACTTGCTTTCATTCAACATAGTCCTTGTCATTTCATGAAGTGTCCAATTCTTTCTTTCCATAACTCCATTTTGTTGAAGAGTTCAGGGGGATGAGAAACTATGGTGAATTCCTTTTTAGTTACAAAAGTCAATAAATTTTCAGTTTTCAAATTCATCACCATGATCACTACAAATAGACATAATTGACATTTGTTTCTCATTTTGAACTAACTTTGAGAATGTATAGAACATTGAAAATGCTTCATCTTTGCTAGTCAAGAGAATCACTCATGCGAATCTAGAGTAGTCATCCATGATGACATATACATATCTTTTTCCTCCAAGGGTAACAACATCTGATGGTCCAAAGAGATCCATATATAATAATTCTAGAGGTCTAGATGTAGATACCTCAATTTTAGGATGGAAGGATACGTTGGTCTATTTTGACAATTGATTGGATTTACATATTTGATTTTTGTCATAATTTAGTTTAGGTAGACCAATCACAAGATCTTTTTTCCAGAGAGATTTGATATTTGAAATGATGATGTGTCCCATCCTTTTATGCCATACCCATGGATCATCTTTCATTATAATTAAGTATTTTCAAATAATATCATCTAGCTATACTAGATAAATATTTCAATACCTTTTTCTGCCGAATAATAGACCATTCTCTACACTGAATACATTAATGCGGATGGTTCAAACACAACTGTGTGACTCTTATCACATAATTTACTAATACTTAGCAAATTGTGCTTGAGTCCTTCTACATATAATACATCTTCTATACATGTATTGAATTAACCATAAATTTTACCTATCCTTTTGATGAGGCCCTTGTCATTGTTATCAAATGCAACTGTTCCTCCATTTATTGGTTTTAATTCTTTGAATAGCTTCTTGTTCCCGATCATATATCTTGGGCAACCACTATCCATGAACTAGGTATTGCCAAACGAAGCTTTCAAACTTACTGGCATTCAAAGCAAGTATTCTTCTTACCTCTTTGGTACTAAGCATTGGGTCCAATGGTTTTAGTGGGATTGTGTGTGCTAGAAGATTATGCAAAATCCTTGGCTTTCCATCTCATCTTTTCACCTTTTACTTGGATCTTTTTGGCATAACAATCATATGCTTTGTTTTCAATTTTACTATAGAAATAGCAAGTGTTTTGAATTCTGCTTAGTGCACTATATTCCATTGGTTTCTTTACCCAGGGATAACCTATGAACCTTGTAATATTTGGACAATTTTCTCTTTCTTCTTTGACGTTCACTCCCTTCGACCATTCAACAATTTTTTATGAATCTTTATCATCTAACTATTCACAACCAAGTCCCTTTTTGCTAGTTTGACTGGTCATTCTCATGAATGGTAACAGATTCTCCTGGATTGGAGAATTTAGTCAACATACCATTCAATATCTCTATTTTTTTCTTCAGATTTCCAACCTCCTTTTGTAAAGATAGATTTCTTTTTATCATAATATAATTTACTTTGATTGTTGCATCAAAGTGTCTTTTCCTTTGAGTAAATTTCTAGCCAAGTAATTCAAACTCACTAAAGAGGGAGTTGTATGATTGCTATAACTCATCAATTTTTTTGCATTTGACATAAGTACTATTCAAGCTTAAAGAGTCAGAATATAAGAGTATTAAGTGTTTACCTCCATCTCCAGCTCTATTGTGCATTGTTCTTTAATGGAGATTTGATTTATTGATTCATTCTCCGTCTGGGCCATACAACATATTTTTACGAGGTGTTCAACTTCATTGTCTCCTTTCTCACTTGAGCTTGTCCCCGATGAGTCTTCATCATTCACGCACATTCCTCTAGCTTGGTTTTCTAAATACTTCTTGAAGTGTTTCTTTTCTTTTTTTTTCATCTTTCTCATTCATATTTATTTTTTCTTCACTAGGACACTCAAGAGACATGAGTCCAATCCTTCCACATCTATAGCATGTGGGAAAATCCTTCTTTCTTTTTGTCATTTTCTTCTGTTATCTAGGTTGTCTCTTTAAAGTGTTGCCTCTACTGCTTCTTACAAACTTTCTGAAGTTTTTGACCAACATGGTCATATCATCTTCAGATTATGATGGCGGGTCACTACTGCTCTCCTTGGTCACCTTGAGAGCAATAATTTTCTTTTGCATTATTGGCTCTTCTCTCTTACTTTTGATCAGCTCATGTGACATCAGTGAGCTGATAAGATCATCCACCATAAGAGTGTTCAGATCCTTTGATTCTTCTATCACTATGATCTTCTGGTTCCATAAATCTAGCAATGCACTCAGTATCTTCATTACCTATTTAGAATTTGTGACCTCTTTTTTTAGACCTTTCAAAACGTTAGTAATTTTTAAAAAATGAGCATACATTTCTGATATGCTCTCCCTTTTTTTTTCATCTTATAGTTTTCTTGTTCTCCTATCAACATATTCCTTCTAGTTCCTTTGACCTGTAAAATCCTTCATATATAGACACTAATTTATCCCAAATATCTTTTACACTAGTGCAATTGGATACTCTATCAAACTCAAATAAAGATAGTCCATAAAATAAAGAGTTCATAGACTTTGCATTATTTTGCACCAAGGTGGCCTCCTCTTTGGTCCATGCATCTACTTCAGTAGTAAGAAGAGTGATTTCAATTTTAATGGCCTTCCAAGATTCCATATCATTGGCTTTAATGAATTCCATCAAATAGGGGTGGCCAGGTAATTGATTGCCCCTTAGTGAATATCTACAAAGAGGATGAAGGATTTGCCATTTGATCACTTCAAATGTTTTTATAGTCTACTCTGATGAAATATTCAAGTATATAAGGTTAATTATTGGCAAAATATTTATTGGCAAAATCAAGTTGACCTAGCATATAAGGTTAATTATTATTCACAACTATGCTAGTTCAAATAACTTAATGATTGATTAAAGAAAAAAGCTTATCCTATTTATTCAAGAAAATTACTTTGCATTGCTTACTGTATACTTTTGTAACTAAAATGACTCTTTGCACTATTAAATTAGCAATACATGTTCATATCTATTTGAACTTATTAATGAAAAGAAAGTGCAACAATCTCTTAAGTGTATGCAAGAAAGCTTGAAATGAGCATAGAAGAAGAATGAGAATAATAAAAAATTAAAATCTTCTTCTCAGCTCACAAATCCAAGCAAATGAGACAACAAGTTTAAGTTCCAAATGGAAGAAAAGGATTGAACAAATCAAGATTCTATTCTAGACAATATCAAACATTAGATGCAACATTAAGAGCTTCAAATAGCAGATGCTAAATGAATAATTAAAGTTTGACAACAACATTTATGAGCTCGAATGAGAAATTCATGAAAGGAAGCACCAAGCGATAAATTATCAAACTTGACCGAACATTTCAATGCTATATAGTCTAGATGCCTCTAAATAATCTGCCTTGGATTTGAATTGATATGATTTTACTACTTTGAAATAAATCATTCTGAAAACTATAATTAATCTTTGAAATGATCAAACTTTAACATCATTATAGTCCTAAGGGATAGTCAAGCCTATTTCGGAAACTTCACAGTTTAAGGTCTCGAATAGGAATTTCATTTCTAGTCATTCCTTCAGCAATAATGTTTAAAGGCTTAATCTCTTAAAAAGAATCTAAATTAATACATAAAGATAAAAACAAATTACCATAACACTAAACATGAAAATGAAACTAGATTAGAATCCTTAAAAGAATAATAAAAACCGACATAGCAAAAGAAAATTAAAACATCTACTTCCTTAAAACCTCTACAACTGCCGCCAACTCTTCAATCCTTTGTTGAGACTCAAATAATTCCTTCTCCAAAGCTGCAGATAGACCCATAACATCCTCGTAAGCTATACAAAGGCTAGTCAAAAGAATATCTAAATAAACATTTGCCTTCTTGGCATATCTCAATTTTTTCTTCAAATGCTTCATCTCTTCGTTTAAAAAGCAAATCTGGTTATTACCCTCAACCCTACCTTGCTCCATCTTTGTCCACCTCTCAACTTCATATATCATCTGTTTAGCTAGACGTCATCTAATATAGATGAAGTAGAGAATACTTAGGGTCACAACCAGTTTCCAAGATATGCATTAATTCTATGGATCAAATCTCAATAATTGTCTTCTTGGTGGAAATAATAGGAGAGACACATCAGTGACACAAAATTCTACATATCTTTCTTAAGAAACATTAAAAGTAAAATATATATAACTTAAACCAATCTCGATCATGTAACCCCCAGCCCTCTTGGGGCCGTTACTCTATTTTATACCATAAATCCACATGATTATACCATGATTTTCCACTTCCAAGGTGGGTTGCTTTGATATATTTTTTTCTAGTTGACCTAATTTCTACAAAAAATTAGATAGAGTCTCCCTTGAAAATATGACTGTGCACCTAGGTACAAACATTTATCACATATTATGATATATTTCTCCATTATAATTTATAAAAGTAAGAAATTATACACTCCAATATTTCTCCAGTCATCCACACAATATCTTTATAACTTCACAGCTCCCCCAGGACCGCGGCTGAATCATGATGACAATGAATCTACCACACCACCATGTAATTTTCATTCCGCATACACCATACACCTCACACTACAATATTACATCAATATGCCTATAAATTATAATTATATATCATGAGATATAAATTAATTACAATTAAAATATACATAAGATGGGAATTTCCCAATTACCATACAAAAAAATATACAAATTCAACTATTATACTTTCTTACCAATCTTGCTTCTTCTGAACTTGACCTGTCAACTAAAAAATATATATAAAACAAGGGTGAGTCTAAACAGACTCCATAACTAGACTACATGGTAATCAATAATTCAACCAAAATTAATAAAATCCCATCCATCCAAGTAAATAGGAATTCATGAGGTATCCCACACACCAATCCAAATAGATATGTTTTCAAACTCAATATAACATCTCAACATGCCACAGTATGAAGAATATAACATTAATTGCACATTCTAAAGTAAATTATATGCTCTAGGATAATCACTTATCCCAAATCACACATATATATAACATATATGCATATATTACAATTTACATTCATGGGATAACTACGATTTACATTCAATCACCACCTCAATCTTAAACAAATATGGGATATTTACTATCCCTAGTTAAAAATACATGTCCAAATTCATACAAATGGTCTAATACCCAACATAACATGCCCAGAATTTCAAAGAAAGGGATAAACAATATCCTTAGTCAACTAGTGTAAACAAATGCCTAATTACCTTAAGTGAATCATTATACACTCTTCCAGTATCATTCCTTTTCATTCTTCTCAAATCATCTTGTACCGAGCAACCATCCCATTTGTAATCATTTATTCAATATATTCTGCATAGCTAACTTCAAGCTATAATTATCAAATGTATGATAAACACTAGTTAAATAAGGATTTCTCCATAATTATTATCAGAAACCTTCTTATTCACATACTTATCTAGTATCTTACATGATTATCATTTAAACGACTTAGAAATAATCAGTTACGCTTTAAATCTACTCAATTCATAGCTTACACAACCCATTTACGAGAATCCTTATTAACCTTGACTAGGGCACAATAATAAATTTATTTCACTAGTCCAAATCATTCCATAAAAGTTCTAAAACATGATAATCATGCTATTACTCATTTACCCCATGATTAGTTTAATAAAAATCAAGAAATCCCCAGTTTTTACTTTGCAAAAAAACCCAAATTTGCATAAATCACAAATTTCTCATTGCTAAATCACTATAATCATTGTATTAACTTATTTCCCCATGAATTTAAGATCATATTCATCAATTTAAAATCCACCATTCCCAAAATCCTAAAAATCAAAATCTAGAATTTGGTTAGGAAATCAAGCTTACTTGCACTTACAAGCGTAGCCATCCTCTCCAAACGAGGATCCAAGCTCTAAACTTCATGTAGCTCATTCAATTTAGGGAAAATCCAAGGTTTCTTATATTTTCTACCATTTTCCACAATGCAAATGGGGGGAATTGGGTTTAAATGAAAGATAGCTAGATTTGATAGCTATGAAAGATGATTTTCTAGCAAATAAAGCCAAGAATCAAGTCTTGGCATGATGGGTTTTGAGGTATGGGAACCAAGGAAGAAAAGAAATAAACAAAATGTGATAAGATGGGTTGAAAAGCCCTTTAGAAAGTTGAATATTCTGCTACTCCGTAGCACTACTGGACTAATGCCCCAACATCAAAAATCTATGTTGCAGTATCAAATCGCTGACTGCCATATAAAATTTGGCATTCTAAAGTTATGTCGCGGCATCAAATTTTGACGCCACAGCATCCGCTTCGCTGGATGCCTTGAAAAATCACATTTTTTAAGTGATGTCGCGGCATCAAAAACCTGTGTCACAGCATCCACATGCTGGATGCCCACCTAACAACCAAACACCATTTCCAAATCAGCTCACATCTATGTTAAAAATTTAAATAAAGAGACTAAATTTGGTAATTTTGGTACTTATATGGACCAATTTTGGTGTATTGATCATAACTTTCTTATATGATACAGAAATCATGTGATTATTAATTTGTTAGGAAGATAATTTCATAATCTATAACTCTTATGTTGACCCTAGTTTCAAATTATTCCATTATCCATGTTGAAAATTGATCAGAAATAACCCCTTTTTCAAATTCAATATTTTTTTAATATACTCTTATGCTCTTTTGGTTTTTCTCCATTTCTCCATTGTTTCTATCATATATTTAATCTCTCATTAAAATGACATATGAACATAATGAAATCACATCAATGTACATTTTTAATTCCTCCTCAAATATTAAAATCATATCAATATTTAACCCAATAAATTAGCTCATCATAGTTTTTCTGATAATTTAACTTAACTCATATTAAATTTCAAATAAAATCTATATA
Organism: Pouteria campechiana; assembly: GCA_036873735.1. Classification (NCBI taxonomy): domain Eukaryota; kingdom Viridiplantae; phylum Streptophyta; class Magnoliopsida; order Ericales; family Sapotaceae; genus Pouteria; species Pouteria campechiana. The sequence continues at coordinate 44,911 of JAYJMB010015126.1, forward strand.
TTTATCCTTCATATCATCCCAATTACTCAATTACAAATTTTGAAAAAAAGTTCCTCATTTTAAACACCTTGGGTGTTACAAAGTCCCCTCCTTATGAAAAGTTTCATCTTCAAAATGTTCAATATCATATAATTTTTGTCAATATCTCAAATTGAAATTCGATTCATAATTTGTATCACCATCACCATTTAGTTCAACCTGATTATACCTTAATCATATCTCAAAACATGTTAGTTATCATTAATTTTCAATAATATTATATGAGACCCAAAATCTGACTATTATCCAATTATTTACTCAAAAATAGAGATCAGACTTTAATTTCATATCACACGGAATCATATACAATTTCAATCTTGTAATGCCCCTCCTTCTTAGAGCATTACTAGTGGTAAATTCAGAGGAAATTCCAACAGAGTCTCCCCTAATTTACCACCGTTATCCTGTATACAATATACTAAAACACAAGAATTATATAACAAATATGCAAATATAATATGGCCACCTCCAGGCCCTACCATTTCCTACACAAATTATATA
>JAYJMB010015137.1:0-45447 GCA_036873735.1 Pouteria campechiana
TCAGGGCCCCCCCCCCCCCCCCCCTTCTAATTGAATGTATAAGTGAATGGGGATATGGCGCCTGCCTTCCAAGGTATGACCCATAAACTTAATGCCACTTACACTCTTCTAGATCAACTCTAGGGGGCATAAACTAGATTGTCCCTATCTATAAGACCTGCTTCAACAAACAATCATAGCTCTTCTTGAGTCTCATCTACACTACACACTCAAGGCAGTTACAGAAATATAAATGCAAAAGTTTAAAGCACACTTTTACAAAGTGTTACACTAAAACCACAGGGGAAGAAATATGTAAAGTTTGAGTGCAGAAGTAAGATGATCTTCCTAGACTATAGTTGGGTGCCTTTGATGAATGTTGAAGAAGGTTAAAATACAAATGTGTTTCTCGTTGCTCTTTTTAAAAGTTGAAGCTCATAAAGAATATAAAAGCAAAGGTTCCTTCTTCTTATTCTCATTTTCCTTTCTTACCCTCTTAATTTTCTTTTGTTCCAACAATTTGTTATCTTCTTATACTCATCTTAAATTTCAACTGTTAGAGGTAGATGAGCAGCATTGAATGTAGAAGCCCATTTTTTAAGTTCTCTCCCATTTACTTCTAAGTGGTTGTATATAGCTATAAAGTCTACAACGCCATTTATTGCCAGAAATGGTGACTAAATGATTCTGCAAATTGAAAGCAAGAGTTCAAATAAAGTTTTCTCTTTTGGATTGATTGATAGTTACTCATTTGTCAATTTTGGACAAAGACATGGCTTCTTTTCTCTTTTCTCTATTTTAGAATGATATTTCATTCTTCTGAGGTAGAATCTTGAACAAAGGGCTGTTGTTGTCACATTTGTTTGAAGTTAATTGATTTTGGATGAAAATGCTTTTAGTCTATTTGTCTGAAGTTAACTTCTAACGAACTCTTCTTTTGATTTGTTTTGGTCAGATGAAGTCCTTTATATTACATTTGTTTGAAGTTAATTCCAGACTAATTGGTGGTTCAAACGAATTTTAGTGCTCTTAATCTCAAACAAAATCTATGTTATCTCAATTTGTTAGAAGTTAAATTTTTGAATGAAATCTTCTTTTTCTTGACTTTATTTTCTTCTTGAACTTTCTTTGCTTTGTTTCTTTGGATTATATGAGATTTTGGATGAAGCATTTAGATTGACATCTTTTGAGCATATTTTGAAACCTCTATTGTTCTTCTTTGATTCCTTCTTAGATAAATCCTTTTGAGATGTGGTAGATAAGTAGAGTAGGTGATTACAGTCATGCACTTGAAAATTCTTGCACTTGCTACTTTGTTAGCCTTAACATATTTGAAATATATTCACCACATAATATTCATAGGTTATTGATAAACGAATATAATCTCACTCAAGCATAATTTTATAAAATGATAACTCTATAAAGCACAATGTTTTTATCCATCCAAATGTATATAAGATCCAACAAATTTAAACACAACATGGATCATAACAATTTTCCTTTTCTTAAAGCTAAATGTAGATAGTTTAAATGATAGTCTAATCATAGATGCTTTTTAAGCATAACTGTCCATAGTTTAAGCTTTCTAAACTCATACATCATTAGCATAAATCAATGTTTTATTATCATCAAAATCATATATACAATAATTCTAATAAAAGTATCTTGTGATTTAACTTCACCTAGCAAATCCACTTGTATTGATGAATTGCCTTTATTAGATTATCATTCCTCTCATTGGCAAGTGGATGTACTAAAATATCTACCCCCCTTTCTAAAGTGCTATGATAGGTGTGCTATAGATGTGATTTACTATATCTTCAGGCAAATCCACATCAATAAACGCATTAAGCCTAGGCACCCATGTGTGATATATGCTCTCGCAAGGTTATAGCTCACATTGATTGCATATGTACAATGGCTATCTCTAGTCATTAGTGCGTTATATATTCTTCCATTCAAGAGTCTATTCCTAATTCATCTTTCTCAAGCATGAATTAGAAATCTTAGTTCATACACATGGAGGACAATAACATGCATGCATTAAGCATAGAAAATAAGAAACAATGAGAAAGAAGATAATCTAAATTGAAAATCAAACATTAATACAAGATTCCTTGTTAGGATCCATCTCACCCTAGATAAAAGAAACTTTTAATTGAAGTAAAACCAACTAAATGATTAATAAATATTATCATGATTCCAATCTGAATGTTGATTTCAACTACAAAGACAAACTAAAATGAAAGTAATAAATGATAAAAATTTCAGCAACTCTTTCCCAATAATATTCTTTGCTCAAAACTCTCTACCTGATCAGGCACCTCTGCTCTCCTAAACTTCCTCTTTCTTTGCTGGATATCTCCTTAAATAACCTTGAAGTAGGGTTATAGTGGATTCCTCCACGAATAACAACTCCTTTTTATGCATAAAAGTCCTCTTCTAATACTAAATTGATCTTGTGAACATCCTAGCCTCTAAAAAATAGAAACATATTTGTCACATACTAATCAGCTTCTAAAAATGACTCAAATAGCGTAAGTTATGGCACCCAATGTATGAAATTATTGTTTCAGTACTTCTACAAAGTCCAAAGCTATTGCACCATTTGAAACACCTTCACACATCTAAAGTTATTGCCTTAGATGTTTAAGTGGCAGAATCATGTCTGAATTCATGCTTCTGAAATTACTTCACACATCTGAAGTTATTTTTTGGACTAAGCAATTCTAAGAAGTTTCAGTGTTTTGATCATAAATTTCTCGTACAAACACAGAATCATGCGATTCTTAGTGTGTTAGACAAATAATTTGAAGAAATACAACATTAGTGTTGATAAATTTCTCTACATTAGCCTCCTTACATTCCATATATCACCTCAAAGTGACGCCTTTTGATAACATACAAAGTTATTATTTCGGATGTTGTGAAGCTTTGAAAATGGTTCTAGTATTTTGGTCATAAATTTTTCATATAAACTTAGAATTTGGTGATTCTTGATTAATTAGAAAGATAAAAATAATTTCTTTAACATTTATGTTGAACACATTTTACAAATCCGTCTCCATCTTTCCATCTCCATCTTTCCCAAAAATTGCTTCTCATTTTATTCTTTTGTCATATTCAGCTCCATTTTACAGTTTTAACATCTATAACATTAAAAAACTCTGTTAAATACAATATTAGCACATATGTTAATATAAACCACTGAAAACCCATTAAAAGAGGATCCAAAATATGTGAAGTTAGGAATAAAAACATGATATATTATGTACTTATCAACTTGGCAGTCCACTAAATTGCACTGACTACTGAAGCATCTAAATGAGTGATGGCTTGATCTTAAAATAGTTAGATGAATTACTGCTCTCCTTATGCTTAATGTGTTTCTTTGAATAGTTGGAGAAGCATAATCTCTCGCCTTAGTGGATTTTTAGCCTCACTAGCTTCCTCCATCTTTTCAATTTGAATCCTTTGTTTTCTTAGTCTTCTTCTATATGTACAATCGATTTCTTGGTCAAATTCAGCAATATTGCTTTGTTTGCTTTGTAGCATAAACCAATGTACTCTAAAACACAGAAAATAGCAAAACAAGGTTAAATTAAGAATTCAATATTAAACAAACTAAACTCATGGATTGAACTGAACATACAAACTAGAAATTTAAACACAAATGAAAAACCAAAGTAATGCCAATCTTGGTTAGTATTGATATTAGTGTCTTCACTAACTCCCTTGCAACGGTGCAAAAAACTTGTTGAATTTTGTGCAAGTATACATGGTCACAAGTAAATTATATGTAATGCATTTAGTATTGTTCCAACAAGAGTTGTTTGATTACTACACTAATTACTTCAACTTATATCAAATTTATATTATTTGGTCAATTGATTTTCAGAAGATGCTATAAAGACTAACAATAAAACTATCTAGGGAACATGTTTCAAAGGTAAGTGAAGAAAAATCAATAGGGAGGAATATCTAGGGATTCGACTTCACCTAATAAATCCACTTTTATTGATGCATTACCTTGATCATATTATAATTCCTCTCATTGTCAATCAAATGCACTAAAATATCTACCACCCTTTCCCAAGTGCTATGATAGGTGCGCCTATGGATGTGATTTACTATGTCTTCATGCAAATCAACATCAATAAACTCATTAAGCTTAGGCACCCATGTGTGATACATACACTCTCAATCAAGGTCATAGCTCACATGGATTGCACACGAACAAGGGCCATCTCTAGTCATCATTACATCATATGTCCTTCGATTCAAGAGTCTATTCCTAATTCATCTTTCTCAAGCATGAATTAGAAATCTCAATTCATGCATATGGAGGCCAATCATGTATATGCATTAAGCATAGAAAAGAAGAAATAATGAGAAAGAAGATAATCTAAATAAAAAATAAACATCAACATAAGATTTCTTGTTAGGATCCATCTCACCCTAGATAAAAGAGAACATCATAATTGAATTAAAACCAACTTGATGATTAAAAAATATTATCATGATTCCAATCTGAATATTGATTTAAAATACAACAGATGAACTAAATTGAAAGAAAAAGAATATTAAAATCATAACAGCTCTTTCCCCTTGATATTTTCTCCAAATCTCCTTAGATGTGCACACCTTCTCTCCTCCAAATGATGGATGTGTTTTCCACCTTAAAAACTCTTTCAATAACCCAATTTAGGGTTTCATTGCACCTACATATGGATTCTAAAAGTTATTTTGTGTAAATGACATAAAACAGCTAAAATTAGAGGAATTCGTTCGCAATGAACTAGCATTGTGGCACCCAACTTGCATCCCAAAAATACCATTATAATCCCTTTTGTAATGACTCTGCAACTCCCAAAATAAGTGTTTCGGTGCCAGTTTATTGTCTAACATTTCTCCTCTTTAGCACACATAACTATTGACCAGAAATAACATTTAGTGTTTTGGCTATAATATTCTCATAAAATCATCATACAATTCATGATGAGTTGGAAAGATAATTCCAAGAAATACACCTTTCATGTTGAACACATTTTATAAAGCAGCCTCTATTTATGCTAAAAACTGAATATAAGTGACATCTTTTATCAACTTCATCAGTTTTAACACCTAAAATAGAAACAACTCTATTAAGTGAAATATATAATTAAAACCAATGAAATTACATCAATTGAGGATCATAAATATATGAATTTAGGTAATAAAACATGATAAATTATGATCTTACCATATGATGGTTTAAATTATAATTCCTCACAAGTGTACGGATGTATATGATGGTTTAAATTATAATTCCTCACAAGTGTACGAATGTATATGATGGTTTAAATTATAATTCCTCACAAGTGCACGAATGTATAGCAGTATAGTATACAATGTAAGGGTCGATCCCACAGAGAATGTTCTAACCAATTCAATTAACTTTATTTACTGACTTAGCATTATCTTAAAGGAATGTGATTTAATCTAAGCAAGTATGATGATAACTTGAATAAACTTGCAGAAATCAAATAGCCATAGGTAATGTAGGTGAGATCAACAAAGTGCAAGGGTCTAGGGATCCAATTTCACCACTCAATGATACTCTTTGCTATTGGGATGTTAAATTCAATGCAAAACTTGGATTCATTCTATCTAATATGAGATTATTACCATTAGGTGTACGGGTTTAAATGAAGAATTTTCACTCATTCCAATTACCTATGGTGTATAGTGTAATTGAGGTAAAAACTCATTAAGCTTAAGAACACATAAATCAAATAGGATGGTTTAGCATAAAGTGTGTACCATAACCACCTATCCTTTTCATTCAATGGTGCTCATGGTTTTGCATATGGTATGTGCCTTAACCATGCTAGATAATCAATGTGATTCATAATATTGGTGATCAAGTAATATATTAAACCAAATGAAAGCAAATAACTCAATAAATGAAAAAAATTAATTTGCATTAAAGAGCCAACATTCCCAAATAATAGAATGTATCAGAGAGGGTTACATCTTCACCTTAGAAAGAAAGAAATATTGCATAATGAAAAATGAAATAACTCCTATCACAAAACTCAACACAATGTAGGCCATCTTCTCCCTTTTACAATAAGATTCTACCTTCAATCTTGTGTAGTTACCTCTCTAACTTGTTTCTTTACCTCCAAACCTTGCTAAAGAGCCCCCAAAATGTGCCTTTGCTTCATTTTTATATCCCCCTCTATTAGGGTTGAGTATTTTCCCAAGTGAAACAAGATCCAAAAATTTAGGATTTCTGTCTTTAGTACCTTATCGTAGTAGGAAATAGCCTTGCTACAGCAGGGACTCTTTGCCATATAAAAATTTTTAAAATTCAGATTCCTTGCCATGGTAGAAGACTGCCTTGCCGCGGCAAGTTGTTGCTAACTCAAACACCACTTATGCAATTTGTTCTTTGTTTCGGTAGGGTGTTCTATATACCAAATTGTTGCCTTTGTTGATCTTTTGCAAGTTGTCTTCCTTTCTAACAATGAGCATCATCTTTCTTTAGTTTTGCTCTTCTTTCCCCATCTTTAATCCACCTAGAGAAATCAATAAATTCATGTTAAATTCATCTAAATTTATCAAGAATTCACATTTAATTTAGTTTGAAGATGCATATATAAGTGAATGAAATTCACCTATCAAATACCTCAAACTTACTCATGTGCTCTTCCTCGAGCAAAACAAAGAACAAGAATTAACTATGAACATACTAACATCGATCTAGGTCCTTAGTCAAAAACCTCAATAAAGTAAGCATGGTTAAAAGGAAAATATCCAGATATCATGAATGTTTATACTTTCACCCCAAGCATCATCTTTTCCACCATAGATTCCATTTGCAAGTGCAACCATTATAGCCATTTCAATCTAATCATTTCATACTTACATTCATTCAAGCAAACAAGTAGTACATGTTCAATGCCCCCAATGAATTCACAATTTAAACTAGAGAGATTATATTCGATGCACATATGGTGCTTTACTTTCCTCATTCATTTCTTTACTATTCTTGTGGGCTCTATTACTATCACATTCTTCATATTTATCTTCTTTTTCATTTTTCAAAATGTGATTCCCCTTATTCTTTTGGCTGTATTACCATCACACACCTAAACTTATTTCTTTTTCAATTCATTGGATGTGATCCCCCTAATTGACAATGAGTTTTTACTAATCTTCTTCTTTTATCTCATCTAGCGCATGTCTCAACAAGAGTAACAATGAATTCTAGAATTCAAATCGAACTAAGAATACTTAGTCTCCTAAACTAATGCTAAGTATTCAAAGATTTCAAAAGAAATGGCTATGTCAATGTGGTCAATGTGTATAAGGAATCTATAGCAAATTAGATAAGGACACAAAGTCAAGCATGCAAGTAAGAATGATTTCTATCATTTTCAACTTAACCATTGTTAAATGTTACATATATATCATTAGTTGTGTATGATGACTTTGATTGATGCTTAACCACACAAAACACATTTTTTTATATTTTATATATATATGAAACTAAATAGTCAAAGTACATAAGAATATATATGAAACTAAATAGTCAAAACAAATAAGAATTGTAACAAAAACATAAATAAAAATAACTAAAATACCCCCAAACTTGAAAGACACATTATCTTCAATGTTAAACAAAAGTAATAGAATATGAGGACTTTCCTAAGGTACTAGGGGTTTAATCTTTGGACTTATAATCTAATTCTCCATCTTCATCATCATCATCATCAGTTTTTTCCTCATTTGTATCTCCATCAGCATCCTTGTCAATAGCAATTGAATCTTCAGTGCCCCCTACCTCATCAGGGTCAACTGCTTGGGCGTGATCAGCCGCAGGTGGAAATACAAGAGGGGGAAGCTGGACTGGAGTGGGGAGCATTGCAGCAAAAGTAACAGGGCACTACATCAAGTAGTCAGCAAGCTGCACTTGTTAGGTAAAATACAAAGAAATTTGCCCTTTGATTTGCCGCACATCATCTCACAAGGTAGATAGTTTAGTGGCATTAGCGGCTTGTGGACTAGTGCCTTGACAAGGTGAACTCGCTCTTGCAGCAATTATGCTAGGACCTGGAGCACCATGGCCATGGGGATGGGCTTCTTCATCAGTAGGGCCTCTATGGATGAGAATCTTATTGATCATTTCAGGTGTAATGGTAGTCTTGGGATGCAGAATCTGTTCAGACGAGCTGGATGGTACTCTTGCTTGTAGACACAGATCATAGATCAATGATTAATGACCAAAAATGCATTTTGTTGTCGACAATTAAGCCAAACTTATGATAAAAACTTCAATTATTTTCCCAACATTAATGGACATCCCTTTCTGTATAGCATAGTTTAACATGGCCCTGTCTTTGGAAATGCCTGAAACATGATAAGTAGGTATTAAATTTGCTAAAATAAAGTAATCCCAAACTTTTCCTTGGAGGGTCAAGCTCTTGCTAGGGAAGCTACATAGTCCTCTTCTTAGTATTGTCCATAATGTACCCAGCTTTGCTATACTCTAGATTATCTCTTCAAAATTAATAGCGTCCTCCATTCTTGAGAAATCATCATCTGGAATATCAGGTAGTTAGTGTCTGTAGTCAATTGTGGTTCAATCAAATGGAACCTACTTGCCTCTAACTAATGATTTGTGTTCTGGTACATTTGCATAGAACTCCCATATAATTGAGACAAGTGTTGTTACCAGTTGTTTAGCGAATTCTTCCCAGTTTCACTCTCTGATTACAACAAGAATATGATGGCTCGGGTCTTGAAAACCCCTCTCTTGTATGCACGTCCTGAATATGAGTGAAGTTCTGTGTCTTTCTTTAACTTCTTTACTAACAAATGTAGGCTTGATGACAGGTTTAGAATTAGTATTCTTCCTCTTTTTAGAAGGACCTATAGCTACTGCTTTCTTTCCTTCGAGAGGTATAATGACAATGTATGTTAGAGGTAACACTACTTTACACTGCAATTCCACTCAAAAGTGATAACAACTACCTTGACCAGCGACCTTACACAAAAGACAACCTTGAGCAAACACAATGCAATGACCCCAAACACTAGCAACCTTGATGAATATAGCTTGACAATGCAATGGTGGCCTCTTGAGGCAATTCTACAAACTTCACATGCACATACTATATCTTTCAACCTTCACAAATTTCTCTTCAACTTGGTGAAACCCTCATACAAAAATGGCCATGGGAACCAAGAATGCACACACACACACACACACATCATCATAAAAATCATGCAAACTCACTTAGAAAATGCTTCATGTGCTCACATCTACCACTCAAGCATTCCAACAAGCGCTTCATGTGCATCTGTCAACCCCTCAAATCCACACCAAAATTTCTTCAAAAATGGAGGATTTCCACTCCCAATCATGCACAATAGATGAAGAAAATGATACACCCCTCAAAAATGCAAGAACTCACCTGATTGCTCAAAGTTTGTCATCCCCAACCTTGAACCCATTCGAAGAAGATGTGGAAGATGAGGGCATGTGAAGAGAATGGATGGGAAAGCATAAAGAGTAGGGGAATGATGCTTGGATGTGGCTTTAGGGAAGAAAGACGGAGTGGAGAAAGGGGTTGGAGGGGAAAGAGTTTTCTCTTGTTTCCTTGTGTTGGAAATGAGAAGGGGTGAGGGTTTTGGGTGTTTGAAATGAGGATGGGGTGAATTGGCATGTTGCGGCAGGGATAAGTCTTGCCTCGATAAGAACTTGCTAGATGAGGGCCCATTGCAAAAATTTGCATGCATGCCTTGGTAAGGATAAGTCTTGTTGTGGCAAGAACTTGCTGGATGGTGACTGTTTTCACATGTTGTTCCTTCTTGCCATGACATGGACATTGTCTGCCACAACAATAACTCCCTGACTTCATCATGGCCATCATTCTTGCCGTGGCAAGATAGCATGCACCCTTTGACTACACTTGTTGTTGATTGTTGCTAGTTGATCGCTGGGATGCCCATGTACTTGTGTCCTCCCTGAAAATTCGAGTACTAACATGTTATTATGAATAAAAATAACTACTAAGATACTAATTAAAGTATTATATGCTAACTAAAACTAAGTCTACAAGAATAAATCTATCTAATATGCAATCAACAACTATCTCAATGCAATTCCTAAAACACATGCATATAATCACTAACTAAAGTATAACTAAAACTTGAAATGGACTAGCTAAAACTATGGATTAGAATTCAACAAATACAAATGATAACTATCTAAGGATTAATCTAATGCAATAATAATTAAACTGATGCAAACTAAACAAATAAAAGTTTTAAAAACTTGGGTTACCTCCCAAGAAGCATTGTATTTAACATCTAGGCGAGATAACTTCCCTTTTTATGGATTTTCAAGATTACAAACTTCATTTAATGGCAATTACAAGCCATTTTTGACATATTACTTCACGCCGTGCTCATTGACTTTGAAAGTGCTTTCGTCTTTCAGATTATTCAGCTCGATGGCTCCATGTGGAAACACCTAATTGATTAAGAATGAACCAACCCAACGATATTATTGTTTTGCTAGAAACAAATGCAAATGTGAGTCATAAAGTAAAACTTTCATTCTAGGCTCAATGCACCATTTGTGAATAAATTCATCAGGATACATTTTCATCCATTCCTCATAAATCTTTGCATTCTTTTATGCTTCATTCCTTAGCTCTTCCAATTCATTGAGCTGCTATTTCCTCTACTCTCCTGCCTTTTGCAAATCAAAATTCAAAGTTTTAATTGCCTAATATGCTTTGTGCTCTAGCTCAACTGGTAAGTGGTAGGCTTTCCTGAAAACAAGTCTATAACGACTCATTTTGATTGGGTTTTTAAAGGCGATTCTATAAGCCCACAATGCATCATTTAACTTCATTACCCAATCCTTTATCGCAGAGTTGCAAAAACCTTATTGCAAAAGTGAGTTCCCTTATCACTAATGATGACCCATAGAGTGCCAAACCTGGAAAAGATCCTACCTTTCAAAAATCTTAGCACCACATTAGCATCATTAGTCTTAGTGGCCATCACCTCAATCCACTCAGAAACATAATCCACAATGAGCAAAATATATGGGTTACCATTCAATGGGGGAAATGGTCCCATGAAATCTATCCCCTACATGTCAAATAATTCAACCATGAGATTAAATGTGAACGGCATCTCATCTTGCTTTCCAATATTCCTTGTTCGTTAACACCTGTCACACATCTCACAAAAGGCATGAGCATCCTTAAAGATAGTTAGCTAATAGAAACAAGACTAAAAAATCTTTAAAGCAATTTTCTTCCCTCCAAAATGCCCTCCACAATTGAATGTATGACAATGTCTTAGTATGCTTCGCTGCTCCTCTTCTGGCACATAATGTCTGATAATTTGATCTGTACATAGTTTGAAAAGGACTGGATCTTTCCAAAAATAATGCCTTTCCATAGATAATAACTTATTCCATCCCTACGAATCCTTCATAGGACTAAAAAATCCTTTAACCAAGTAATTGACAATATCAGCATACCAAGGTTCACTTCCCTTTACAAAAAATAATTATTCATTAGGAAGGATCTCATTGATGGGAATGTTCTACTTGCCTCTCTCTTGCTCAAAATCAGTCTCTTCCACTAACCTAGATAAGTGATCTACTATAACATTCTCACAACCGTTCTTGTCCTTAATTGTTAGGTTGAAATCTTGCAACAATAAGATCCACCTAATCAACTTGGGCTTGGCATCCTTCTTTGTAAGCAATTATCTCAATGCAGCATGATCAGAATAGACAAATTACCTTTGAACCAATCAAGTAAGGATGAAATTTTTCCAAAGCAAACACAATTGCAAGTAATTTTTTCAGTGGTGGAATAGTACAATTGTGCTTCATTCACAATTCTACTTGCATGTAATTTGTCTACTCTTTGTCCTAGAACAACAGTGATAATAAAATCCAATGCATCACACATGAGCTCAAATGGAATGGACCAACCAAGCACTGCTAAAATTGGAGTTGAAGTGTATTTTTCTTTCAAGGTATTGAAGGCAACAAGTCATTTCTCATCAAAACAAAAAGTTCCATCCTTAGCCAATAGGTTATAGAGTAGTCTAGAAATTTTTAAGAAATCATTTATAAATTGTCTATAAAAGCCTACATGACTAAGAAAGCTGCTAACTCCCTTAACTGAATTTGGGGGGGTAGCTTAGCAATCAATTCAATTTTTGCCTTGTCCACTTCAATGCCTTTACTAGAAACAATGTGGCCCGGCATAATTCCCTTTTTGACTAAGAAATGGCACTTCTCCCAACTCAATGTAAATTCATCTCAATGCATCTTTTAAGTAATAATCTCAAGTTATTAAGGAAGTCATCAAATGAATCTCCAAAAATAAAAAATTTATCCATGAATACCTCAATGAACCTTTCAATCATGTCAGAAAAGATGGACATCATACACTTTTGAAAGTTTGCAGGAGCATTGTACAAACCAAAAGGCCTCCTTTGATAGGAAAATGTTCCAAACAAATATGTGAAGGTAGTCTTTTCTTGATCTTCTAGGGCAATGGGAACTTGATCGTAACCTGAAAAGCCATCCAGAAAAAAATAGTAAGCTTGACCTGACAATCTTTCAAACATTTGATCAATGAAAGGGAGAGGAAAATGGTCCTTTTTTATGGCTGCATTGAGCTTCCTATAATCAATTCGCCATTCTATAGTCATTCTCATAAGGACTAATTCATCATTGACATTTTTAACAATTTCTTTGGCACGACATGTAACAAACTTATCCATTTGCTGTTAGATATTGGGTAAATAATACCTGTATCTAGTAACTTGATAACCTCTACTCTAACAGCCTTTTTCATGTGTGGGTTCAGTCTCTTCTATGAATCTCTAAAAGCCTTTGCATCCTCTTCTAGAAGTATTTTATGCATGCACACAATGGGGCTAATTCCCTTGATATCTACCAAGGTCCAAACTATAGCCCCCTTTTGCTCTTTCAACATAGTCAAAAACCTACATTCCTCATCCATATACAAGTCAAAAGCAATTATAACTGGAAAATTATTATTTTAACCAAGAAATAGATATTTCAAACTCTTAGGCAATTGCTTCAAATCTAATGGTGGTGGTGTGGCCATTGCATATTCCGCTTCTGTGCTAGCTTGTTTAAGCTCTACTTGGGAGATTTCCTTAACTTATACTTGCTATGCACTATTAAGTGTTTCCTTCAACTGCATTGCTTCTTCATCTTCCACCAATCCATCCATAGTGAGCACCAATTTCAATTTATCATTTGCTTCCTATTGCACAAAAGTAGATAGAACAAGTGAGTCCAAATCATCAACTTGCAAATAGCCACTAGGATCAAAAGGCAATGAAAGGGATCTGTAAACAAAAAATTCTGCTATTAAGACAGTCATTTTCAACTTCCCATTTATACATCAATGATTGTCTTAGTTGTAGCCATGAATGGGCATCCTAGAAGAATGGGTACTTCTTTCTCTAGAATGATTTACCTTTCTATATCAAGTAACACAAAATCAGCTGGGATAATCAATTTATCTATTTGCACAAGAGTATCCTCTATAATACCTCTAGGATATTTCACTGATCTGTCTGCAAGCTGAAGAGATAATAGATTGGGTTTCAATTCTCCCAAACCAAGCTATACATAAATAGAATAAGGCATCAAATTTATGTTTACTCTAAGATCTAGCATTGCTTTTACCTTATTTGTTCCTCCTATATTAATTAAGATATTGAAACTACCTAGATCCTTTAGTTTCAAGGGCAGATTTGTTTGCAACACTACACTACCTGCTTTTGAAATAATTACCTTCTCGTGAGGCTCATACTTACGCTTTCTTTCACTTAGTTCCTTCAAGAATTTAGTATAAGCAGGCATATTTTTTATCATGTCAAGTAAAGGTAAGTTTACATTCACTTGAGAAAGAATATTATAAATATTAGAAAATGACTTATTAAATTTGCTCTACTTCAACTTTCCTGGAAATGGGACTGGAGGATCATCAGGTTGGGGTGCTTTTTAGTTGATTGGTGGGTCAACTATTGAAAATATTGCCTTCAAGATATCCTCTTTTGCATTTGTCTATCCCTTGTCAGTTCCTCCAAAAATAATTGAATCGTCAGTTTCTTTGCAAACTTTATTATCAATTATATTTCCACTTCTAAGTGTAGTGATTGCTTTTGCTTGCTCGAGCTGGCTAGGCAACTTCCCAGGTATGTAGATTTGCATAGCTTCTATAATCTGTCCTAACTGTGTTTCCATCTTCTTCATGGATGCCTCCATGTTATGGAATCTTGAGTCAATATTTTGGAACTTAGTTGCATTGTTCTGGAACTAAGTCTGTGTTGCTTGAATGAAACTTTGCATGGCTTCTTTAAGACTAGGCTTCTTCAGTTGTGGTGGTTGAAAAGAAGTTCCAGCTTGGTTCTGATTGCTTTCATTATTCCAAAAAAAGTTAGGATGGTTTCTCCAACCAGGATTGTAAGAATTTGAGTAAGGATCATTTCATGGTCACTAGTTATAGAAATTCATTATATTTGTTTGTTCTGTATGACTTGCAAAATGATCATTTGAAGGATAGACATTAGATGAGTGACCTGAAATCCCACAAAAAGAATAAACCTCTATTGGGGGTAGGTTATGGTTATTTCATCGAGCACATTGCCTTCATTTGCTTCACCATCTCTGACATCTGCTTAGATAGATTTGTGTTAGAGTTCACTTCATAAATTCCTCTAGACCTACCTTGTACACTCTTTTGCTGAGAATTTGTTCTAATCTGGAGTCTTTTCTCCCATGGCTCCACTTGCAGCATTGTCAACCATGGCTTGGCATGGTTGTGTCAATCCATCATAGAAAAACTAGTTAAGCTATTCAAGTGGATATCTATGATGAGGATATTGAATTAATAATGCTTTAAATCGCTCCCATGCTTCATGGAATACTTCACTATCCATTTGACAAAAGGTAGCAATTTTACTTCTTAATTTAATAGTTTTCACATGAGAATAAAATTTTCTAATGAATTTATTGTACACCGCTTCCCATGTTTTAAATGAACCAGGAGTTAACATCATGAATAATATTTTTGCTGCATCCTTCAAAGTGTATGTGAAACATCTGATGTGTAATTGATCTTCAATTATATCTTACAATGGAAAAGTTGATATTGTTGCATAGAAATCATGCATGAATGTCAATGGATCCTCTATAGCTATTCCATGAAACGATGGAAGCATGTTGAAATGAATGTGTTTTAGTTCATAATTTATAGCATTATCAGTCAACACAATGCGTGATGGTGAAATTCCTATGGGGGGACATGCAAACTCTTTCATCAGTTGTTGAGCATGTTGAGCCACTCGATTCTCCATGTTATCAACCATGTGGATGACTTTGTCTTCACTTAAACTCTTTGTCTCAATTTCTACTTTATCACTTCGATCATGCAATGGAAATAGAGCTGGATTCAGTGATCTTCTTTTGTTCATTCAGAGCTCTACAAAAGAGAGAAAGTAAGAATCAAAAGCCTTATACACAATTAAATAAAAAAACACAAAGAAGAATTGTAAATTACTTAATTGAATTAATTTTGAACCATTCCCCAGCAACAATGTCAAAAACTTGATGATTCAAATTATAATTCCTCATAAGTGCATGAATGTATAGCTGTATAGTATGCGATGCAAGGGTCGATCCCATAGAAAATGTTCAAACCGATTCAATTAACTTTAGTTACTGACTTATCATTATCTTAAAGGAATGTGATTTAATATAAGCAAGTATAATTATAACTTGAATAAACTTGCAAAAGTCAAATAGTTATGGGTAATGTAGGTGAGATCAATAAAGTGCAAGGTTCTAGAGATCGGAGTTCACCATTCAATGATACTCTTTGTTATTGGGACGTTGGATTCAATGCAAAACTTGGATTCATTCTATCTAATATGAGATTATTACCATTAGGTGTGTGGGTTTCAATCAAGTATTTCCATTCGTTCCAATTACCTATGGTGTGTAGTGTCATTAAGGTGAAAAGCCATTAAGCTTAAGAAAACATGAATCATTTTGGATGGTTTAGTATAAGGTGTGTACCATAACAACCTATCTTTTTCATTCAATGGTGCTCAGGGTTTTGCATATGATGTGTGCCTCAACCATGCTAGATAATCAATGTGATTCGTAATCTTGGTGATGAAGCAATATATCAAACAAAATGAAAGCAAATAACTCAATGAACGAAAACAACTGATTTGCATTAAAAAGCCAACATTCACAAATAACAAAATGTATCAGAGAGGGTTACATCTTCACCCTAGAAAGAGAGATTTAGTGTATAATGAAAAATAAAATAACTCCCTTCAAAAAACTTAACACAATGCAAGACATCTTCTCCCTTTTACAATAAGATTCCACCTTCAATCTAGTGTAGCTGCCTCTCTAAATCTTACCAAAGAGCCCCAAAAAGTGCCCTCACTTCAAGTTTATATCCCCCTCCATTAGGGTTGAGCATTTGCATAAGTCAAACAAGATCCATAAATTTAGGATTTCTGTCTTTAGCACCTTCCCGCAGTAGGAAACTGCCTTGTTGCAGCAAGGACTCTCTGCCACATGAAAATTTGAAGAATTCAAATTCCTTATTGTGGTAGAAGAATGCCTTACCACGGCAGAAGATCGCCTTGCCAAGGCAAGATGTTGCTGACTCAAACACCATTAATGTAGTTTGTTCTTTGCCATGGCAGGGTGTTTTGTCCACCAAATTACTGCCTTTGTTAATCTTTTGCAAGTTGTCTTCCTTTCCAACTTTGAGCATCATCTTTCTTTAGATTTTCTCTTCTTTTCCCATCATCAATCCTCCTAGAGAAATCAATAAATTCATATCAAATTTATCTAAATTTATCAAGGATTTACAATTAATTAAGTTTGAATATGCATGATATAAGCGAATGAAATTCACCTATCAGTATAGCAATATAATGTGCAATGCAAGGGTCAAACCCACAAAGAGCGGTCAAACTGAATTAATTAATTTTAGTTACTAAACTATCCAAACCTTAAAAAAATATATTTATAACTAAATAGACTGGAATAAAGTTTGGTATAATTTTAAAATTTTAGAAACTTGATAGAATAGAAGTAAATCAATGACTAAATATAATGCAAAGAGATTAGCAAGATGAAGAAGTTTAAGGATCCGATTTCACTACTACATGATACCCCATTGCCGATGGAATATTGGACTTAATGCCTCACTTGGATTCGTTCTTTCAAAAGTAAGATTATTACCGTTAGGTGTGCGGGTTTAAATCAAGTGCTTTCACTCGTTCCAGTTACCCATGGTATGTAGCATAATTGAGGTGAAAATCTATTAAGCTCAAGAACACAAGAATCAAAATAGTATGGTTTAGCATATGGTGTCTACCTTAACCATCTATCCTTCTTATTCAAGGGAGCTCATGGTTTAGCATATGGTGTATGCCTTAACCATGCTTTGATAATTAATTTAACTTATAATATTGGTGATCAAGCAATAAAATAAATTAAATCATTGCAAATAACATCATGAATGAAACAAGATCATATAACATTAATAATATCCAACAATCTATAACAAAGAGTATCAGAAAGGGTTGCATCTTTACCCTGGAAAAAGAGATTTAGTTCATGAGAGAAAATAAAACAACTCTCTTAGATAGGATGATAACAATGAAGAAATCTTCCCTCTTTCTTCTTTCTTACTTACAATCTCTTTCTCTTCTCCATGAGAAATCTCCCAGAAAAATGACTCTCAACCTTAGAGAAAACTCCCCACAAACAAAAAAGAGAAGAACCCCTTAAAAACCCTAACATTTTTCTTAAAAAACCCTTAGATACGCACTGCGGAAAAAATCCACAAAACATGGTCCGCTTGCTGCCCGACCGTGGTGGTCTTCAGTTCTAGCGCTAGAGGCGCTAGGTGGGGGCTGAGGGGGCTGGCTGGTTGACTTGGGTGTGTTGCTTCTTTTGCTCCTTTGCAGTTGATTTCTTCTTTATCCTTTGAGATTCTTCTTTTCCTTTTTTTCTACTTTCAAGACACCTAGAAAATCCAACAAAGAAGCATGAAATTCATTTAAAAGAGACAAGGATTTACAAATAATTAAGCTTAAACATGTGTAATATAAGTGAATGAAATTCACTCATCAAATACCCCCAAACTTACTTATTTGCTCATCCTCGAGCAAAGTAAACAAAAAAACACAAAGGACATACTCTAACATAGAAACAACACACAAACTGAACCTTGATCTCAGATATGTCTTTCAATTTTTAATCTAAGCCTTTTCCTTTCCACCTTAGATTCCATGTACACATGTAAAAATTATAGCCAATTTAATCTACATCTTTTCACACTTACATTCATTTAAGCAACTGAGTAATACATATTTGATGCAACTTTTAGAACTTGCAAAATAAACCAGAGAGATTACTTTTAGATGAGCATTTTTCTATTTTTGTGGGCTCTATTACTATCTAATTTCTCATATTTTTATTTTTGATGATGTTTTATTTTTGAATGTGATCCCCCCCCCCTCCCCCCCAATTACTTAGGCTGTATTACTATCACACTCCTAAACTTACTTTTTCCCTAAATCATAGAGATGTGATCCCTCCAATTGTTTGGGCTATATTACTACCATACCCCCAAACATGTTTTCTTTCTTATTCATAGAGATGTGGTCCCCCCTTTTAACAAAGTGTTTTTACTTTTGTTTTCTTTTATCTCTTCTAATGCTTATCTCAACATGTTAAATTGCATTCTAGAATCAAAATTGAACCATGCATACTTAGTCTCCTAAACTCATGCTAAGCATTCAAAGTTTTTAAAAGAAATGGCTAGAAATCTTTAGAAAATTAGACTAACGATCAAGTCAAGCATTGTAAACATAATGATTTTTGTCCTTTTTAATCTAACTATTGCAAAATATCACATGCATGTCATTGGTTTTAGATGATGAGCCTGATCATTGTTCAAAAACACAACTCATTCCAATAAAACACTCAATGTAAAAATTTAAACATAACACTTAAACTACTCAAACTAGACAAACCAACTAAATACACAACACATAAACTAAATAAACTGCAATAACCTCCAAACTTAGATAAAGAAACCATAAATACAAATAACATGCTAAGCACCCCCAAACTTAAACATAACATTGTCCTCAATGTAGAACAAAGCCATGAAAAATAAGGACTTCCCTAAATTGGATGGATCACTCTTTTGAATGTTTACAATCCAACTTCAATCTTCTATTGGCACATTAGAAAGTGTAGGTGGAGATGGGAAGCGCCTGGGGCTATTACCTCTATTTTTTTTTCGTTGGCACTGGTGGTGCCCACACACGGTCTCCTCTTGCTTCCTTGTGGTATTCTAGCATTGGAGGCCCTCGAATGCTGCCTTGAAACTCACTTTTCATGTTATATCATCACCTATTTAATCTCCTTGCTTGAAATTGTTACTTATGACTTTAACCTATCAAACATGAAACAATAATGTATTAAGTAAAGCAGATAGAAAGAATAACAATGTAATGTAACAATATAATGATCAAAGCTAGTTTATTTAAACTAATGCAACTATGTCTAAAAAATTGAAATAATGGAAAGATAAAACAGCATGGGTTGCCTTCCGAGAAGCACTCTATTTAACGTCAGAGCAAGATGAACTCCCTGTCTCTACAAATTTTTCAAATTTACACACTTCATTTACTTGCATTGGCATGTCTTCTCTACTTTATTTCTTCACACAATGCTCATTAACTTTGAAAGTGCTCTTGCCTTTTGTATTCTTCAGTTCAACTACTCCATGAAGATACACTTGTGTGACATATGTCAACATTATGATTTTGATGAAAATAAAACTTATATTAAAGAAAAGAAACTTGTATGCTTAAATCTCTAACAATTATATCTATGATTATGAATTGATAATAATTAATTAACATAAATACTTAATCATGAATGTTTAATTAAACAAGCATACAATCTTCACTTTATGGTGTGCACATTATAAATTAATCTTTACTACATAAATTTGCTAAATCATTTTAAGCACCATAATTAATTAAGCTTTCATATTTGCATTCAATGGAAATATATATTATCCTTGCTTTACAATATATTACAATCACACAAGGATAAAATACATTCTAATATTATATATATGAAAGCTAAAAACTTAGCAAGTGCAGAAAAGATTGAATGCAAGATAATGATCATCTACAACAAACTGTCATAACTATCTGCTACATTCCAAAAGAGATCAACTGATGAAGATCATGAAAGAAGAAGAAGAAGAAAAAAGTAGAAGACAAGCAACAAAGAAAGGTTGTAGTTGTCTAAAAGAAGCTACCATGAACAAAAGCAATAGGAGATAAATAAGGCTTTGAAAATGAGCTACAATGAGTTTGTGCAATTTGTCAACCTCAATGAGAAAATATCAATAGACAAATGCAAAATAAAAAGTTAAAGAAGAAGCCATGATCAGAGAGCTTAAATTTTATTTGAGAAATTCGAACCACTTATACTTGATCTCATCAAAGTCTGTCCGACACAAAGTGCAAGGATGAAGAAGCAACTCAATGGCTTGGCAGACAAATGAAGAAAGACAAAAATATTTGCCGCCCAGAAAACCATACACAAAGTAAGAAGATTGGATTAGTTTGAGGATTAAATGACAATATGAATATAGAAGGGAGTGCAACTTCAGCTAAGATAAGACAGACAAATCACGATTGAAGAATCAAGAAAGTTGCTAGATCGTACCCCTTCTGTTGCTCGAAGTGTTTAGAATAGTTGAAGAACTTCACTTCATTTGTAAATTAAAAGTTCATCTGTTACTCACGATAGACAAAGTCTCAGCCAAATCAGAAGACAAAGTAGAAGCTGCACATTGAGCATAGCTGAAAATGAATAGATAAAGAGGTGCTTGGATCAAAATGGGCTTTAACAAACAAAGGCACGATCATCTACAACTTACCATAAACAAATGCGATGTGCAAAGTATTCTATCCAAGATAAAGTAGAACACACTTCGTCTATCACTTACACCAAATGAACACCACCCTTCATCTATTCAAGTAAGTTGAAGTAAGTTTTGTCTAGCACCTTCAATAGACAATGAGGAACAAGAAAAGAAAACCACACTTCATTTGTTAGCGCAAGACTAAGTGAACTTCGTCTGTCACCTTCAATAGATGATAAAGAACAAAGGAAGCATACCCACTTTGTTTGTTTGTATAGAAGGAGATATTTATCAATCAATCAATATATTTTCATCAGTACCATCTAGAAATGATTTGTTTACCTACAACAGACAAAATTCATACACAAAGGATCGATCATCAGATAAATCTCCTAGAGGAAATGAGACAAACAAAGAAGAGCTTGTCTATTAGTCTGTTCAACTTCATCTGCGTCATTCAAAGTTTGTCTGCTACTTGCAACAGAGAAAATCATTCTTATGGAAGTTCAACTGATAGACAAACCTATGAAGAATTCATCTACAACTTATGGCAGACGAATGTAAATAGAGAGAGACTGTGACTTGTCAAAGAAAAACTTGATTTATAGGACTAGCATACAAATGGCATCTGCACTCGAGCCGTCATTATACAGACTCGTACCATTCACCATTTCCAATAATAAGCAGTGTTACAAGACTTTCAAAGTTGTGATGAGTCAAATGAGGAACACCTTTTAAATAGCTCATCCTCCTCTTTGAACAGCGATGCTGCAGCTCAAGACAAATCAGAAAGACCTGGACTTCAATGTAGAAAACCCAAATGGTCTTATTCATTCAATGCTACTCTCATTTGTGCATTTAATGGATCCTATCTTCTCCAATGATTGAGATTTTGAATAACTATTTAAGGAGAAGAAATGGGATAATTCCAAGGTGGTGAAGGAACCCATTCTAGCGAGCTTAAGTATATGCAAATCCTTCCACCCATGGCCAAGAGCTTAAACCGTCATCTATCTTTCATGAGCTTCAATCTGCTAATCATCATGACCGTTATATCTACATTTTGGGAAGATCTATTGTAATTGATAGAGCTGAGAGAGAGATCATATCTTCCCCTATGCTTAAACATGTAATAATTTTTTGGTTAATCTGAAAACCAGAGAGTTTATGGTAAACTCGATAAACTACATTGTAATGAGTTTCATCTCTGAAAAACCATCAAGTTTGCTGGTGAGCTTCGAAACTAGTGAGTTGGTAGTTAGTTCGGAAAAACTACCAAGTTTGCCTATGATCTTTGAAATGAGTGAGTTTCTTGGTGAGAGTGTAAAACCTGAAGAGTGTTGGAGATACTTTCTGATGCCCTTTGAAGCTGGAATCTAGAAGAAGTGTCGAGGACACTTATGTATTCATTCTATAGGGTATAGTGGAATTCAAGGCACAATGAGTTGGTGTCCTTGGAAGAGTGGATGTAGGGATGGGGTCCTGAACCACTATAAAAATTGTCTTGTCCATGTGTGTGTGTGTTTGCTTTATTTCTCTACACTTTACTATTCTATTATTTATCTTACGGTACACCACACACAATCATGAAAAGAGGAAAATGATTCAATATAAGTTAAGCAATGAATTTTTATTTACCCAGTTTAGCTCTCCCTTCTTGGGTTAAGTCATCCTATAGGACTCTATAACATGGAATGGACTGACCCAATGTGATTTTAGTTTTCCTGGAAACAAATGCAAATGTGAGTCATGAAGAAAAACATCCATTCCAGGCTCAATGTACCATTTACAAATGACTTCATCATGATATTTCTTGATTTACTTCTTGTAAGTCTTGGTATTCTCATATGCCTCAATCCTCAACTCCTCAAGTTCATGAAGCTGAAGTTTCTTCTGCTCTCCTGCCTTTTCCATATCATAATTTAGATGTCTAATAGCCTAAGAAGCCTTATGCTCCAACTTGAAAGGCAAATGGTAGGCTTTTCCAAAAAACAAGTCTATATGGACTCATTCCAATTGGGGTCTTGAAAGCAATCCTGTATGCCCACAAGGCATCATTCAACTTCATTACCCAGTCTTTCCTTGAAGTGAATATAGTCCTTTCTAGAATTGCTTTTATTCATTTGTTACTGACTTCTACCTACCTTGACATGTGTGGATGATAAGGTGTTGCAACCCTGTGAGTGATGTTGTGCTTTTTTAACAGAGTTGCAGAAACTGTATTGCAGAAATGAGTTCCTCTATCATTAACGATAGCTCTTGGAATGCCTAACTTGGAAAAAATCCTATCTTTCAAAAATCTCATTACAACATTAGTATCATTAGTTTTAGTGGCCATAGTTTCAATTCATTTGGATACATAATCTACAGCAACCAAAATATATTGGTTTTCATTGGATGGTGGGAAGGGACCCATGAAATCAATGCCCCATAAATTAAAAACTTCAATGATAAGGTTACCTGTAAGTGGCATCTAATCCCTCTTTCCAATGTTTCTTGTTCTTTGGCATCTATACATAGCACAAAAAGCACGAGCATCTTTAAAAATTGTTGGCCAATAAAATCCATATTGAAAGACTTTGAGAGCAGTTTTCTACCCTCCAAAACACCCTTTATAACTAAATATCTTGCAATGTCTTAGAATACTCTGTTATTCATCTTTCAGAACACAACGCCTAATGATTTGGTTTGGGCAAATTTTCAATAGGATTGGTTCATTCTAGAGATAATACCTTACTATTAATACCAACTTTCTTTTTCCCTGTGAGTTCAATAGATGATTAAAAATTCCTTTAACTAAGTAATTTACAATATCAATGTACTAAGGTTCACTCCCCTTCATAGAATACAATTGCTCATCAGGAAAGATCTCATTAATAGGAATGTTTTCCTTTCCTCTTTCTTGCTCAAAATCAGTCCTTTCCACCAATTTGGACAAATAATTTTCTACAACATTTTCACACCCTTTCTTGTCCTTGATAGCTAGATTGAACTCTTGTAATAATAAAATCCACCTAATTAACTTGAGCTTAGCATCTTTCTTTGTTAGCAGATATCTCAATGCAGCATGATTTGAATAAACAATTACCTTTGGACCAATTAAATAAGAATAAAATTTTTCCAAAGCAAACAAAATAGCAAATATTATTTTTTAATGGTAAAATAATTTAATTTTGCTTCATTTAAAGTCTTACTTACATAATGAATAATATGAGGTAACTTATTTACTCTTTATCCTAAGATAGCACCAATAGCAAAGTCTGATGCATCACACATGAATTCAAATGGAAGAGACCAATCTAGAACTGCTAGAATAGGAATCAATGTCAAAATTTCTTTCAAAGTATTGAGGGCTACAAGGCACTCTTCATCAAAATAGAAAGTTACATCCTTAGCCAGCAAGCTACAAAGTAGTCTAGAAATTTTTGAGAAATCTTTAATAAACCATCAGTAAAAACCTGCATAACGAAGAAAGCATCTAACTCCTTTGCTTGAAATAGGTGGTGGCAACTTTGCAATCAATTCAATTTTTGGCCTATCTACCTCTATGCCTTTACTTAAAATAATGTGCCCATGTACAATTCTTTATTTTAATAAAAAGTGACACTTCAACCAACTTAGTGTCAAATTCATATCCATACATCTTTTACGCACCAAACATTTGAAGGCAGTCATCAAATGAGTCTCCAAAAATAGAAAAATCACCCATAAACACCTCAATAAACTTTTCAATCATGTCAAAAAAGATGCACATCATACACTGTTGAAAAGTAGCAAGGGCATTACACAAACCAAATGGTATCCTCTAGTATGTAAAAGTTTCAAATTGGTAGATAAAAGTGGTTTTCTCCTGGTCCTCTAGGGTAATTGGAACTTGATTATAATTTGAAAAGCCATCCAAAAAATAGTAGTAAGCATGACCTGCCAACCTTTCAAGCATCTAATCAATAAAAGGAAGGGGAAAGTCATCCTTTCTTGTGGCTACATTGAATTTCCTGTAGTTAATGCACATCTGCCATCCTATAGTCATTCGCATTTGCACCAATTCATCATTGTCATTTTTTACAACAGAAATACCAAAATTCTTTGGCACCACATGCATTGGACTTACCCATTTGCTATCAGAGATTAGATAGATAATACCTACATCCAACAATTTGGCCATCTTTGCTCTCACAACTTCCTTCATATGTGGGTTGAGTCTCCTCTGAGCTTCTCTGGAAGTTTTTAGATCATCTTCCAGCAAAATTTTGTGCATTCACATAGTGGAGCTAATTCCCTTGATATCTTCTAAGGTTCAACCTATAGCTACTTTGTGCTCTTTGAACGCATTCATCAGCTTAATTTCTTCATCAATAGACAAGTCAAAAGCAATAATCACTGGAAAATTATTATTTTCATCTAAAAATACATACTTTAAGTTCTGAGGTAATTGCTTCAATTCTAGTTGTGGTGATGTAACAGATGGTTGTTCTACTTCTAGGTTCATATGTGACAACCCTTCATTGGCACCTTCTCCTTCTTTGACTTACTTTGCACTATCGAGTTCAGCTTTCAACTGCATTATATCCTCATCCTCCTCCATTCCATCTACACTGAGCACCATGTTTAACTTATAAGTTTTCACCTCTTGCACAAAGGTTGATAAAACAAGTGAGTCCAATTCATTAACTTGAAAACATCCACTAGGATATGAAGGTAGTGATAAAGAATTATAAATAGAAAATTCTACAGTTTCATCTAAGACAGTCATCTTTAACTTCCCATTATGCACATCTATGATTATCTTAGTGGTTGCCATGAAAGGGAGTCCAAGCAGAATAGGCACTTCTCTTTCTGTTACCATTTGTCTTTCTATGTCAAGCATAACGAAATCTATATGAATAATTAGTTTATCAATCCGCACAAGAATATCCTCCATAATGCCCCTAGGATATTTAACTGATCTGTCTGCAAGCTGTAGAGACATTATAGTGGGTTTCAATTCTCCTAATCCAAGTTACATATAAATAGAATAAGGCATCAAATTAATGCTTGCACCTAAGCGTAGCATTATCTTTACCTTATTTGTCCCTCCAACAGTGATTGAGATATTAAAACTACTTGGATCCTTGAGTTTTGGGGGAAGGTTTGTTTGTAAAACCGCACTAGCTACCTCTGAAACTAGAACTTTCTCATATGGCTCATACTTATGCTTCCTTGTGTTTAGTTCTTTCAGAAATGTAGCATAAGTAGGCATATTCTTTATCGTATCAAGCAAAGGCAAATTAACATTAACTTTGGAAAGGATATCATAAATATCAAAAAAAAATATTTATCAAATTTACTCTGCTTTAGCCTTCCTGGAAAAGGTATAGGAGGATCATATGGTGGGGGTGCTTGCTAGTTGATAGGAGGGTCAACTACTAGAATACTACCTTCTTTGGGTGCTCTTCCTCCTTAGTATTTTTCTTATCTTTCTCAATTCCTGCAAAAGCAATTGAATTATCAATTTCTTCTCTAACCTTATTATCAATTACTTTTCCACTCCTCAGTGTTATAATTGATTTGGCTTACTTTGGTTGGCTAGGCAACCTCCCAGACCTGTGACTTTATACTACTTTTGCAATTTATCCTAACTGAGTTTCTATCTTTTTCATGGATGGCTCTATGTTATGGAACTTGGAATCAACGTTTTGGAATTTAGTTGCATGATTCTAGAGCTTGGTTTGTGTTGCCTGTATGAAACTCTATAGTGTTTCTTTAAGCATAGGCTTCTTCGGTTGAGGTTGAAATAAGGTTCCAGTTTTATTTTGATTTCTTTCATTATTCCAAGAGAAGTTAGGATGATTCCTCTAACCAGGATTGTAAGTATTTTAGTATGGGTCATTCTGTGGCCTCCGGTTGTAAAAGTTCATTGCATTGCCTTGCTCAGCATTACCAATAAAATATTCATTTGAAGGGCAAACATTAGGTGAATGTCTTGAATTACCACAAAGAAAACAAACCACTAGTGGAGTAGGTTGTGGTTGTTTCAATTTCACCATCATTGGGCACATTGCCTTCATCTGCTAAGCCATCTCTGACGTTTACATTGATAAATCAAAATTAGTATTTACTTCATAAAGTCTCATAGATCTACCTCTTACACTTTTCTACTAAGAATTTGCTCCTAACATGTCGTAAAGCCTATATTTTTCTTCCGAAGTCTTCTCTCCCATGGCTCCACTTGCAGTATTGAAATCAACTATGGCTTGGCATGGTTGTGTCAATCCATCATAGAAAAATTGGTTAAGCAATTCGAATGGATATTATGAGGGCATTGAAACAAAATTCTTTAAACCTTTCCCATGCCTCATAGAAAGCTTCACCATCCATCTTAGCAAAAGTAGCTATTTTGCTTCTCAATTCAATAGTTTTTGCATGAGAGTAAAATTTTTCAATGAACTTATTATCAACTTCTCCCCAAGTTTTTAATGAGCCAAAGCTACTGTCATGAACCAAGTCTTGGCTGCATCTTTAAGAGTGTATGGGAAACATCTCATACGTAACTATTCTTTTGTTAGCCCCTGTAATGGGAATATTTTGATGGTTACATAAAAATCACGCATAAGGGTCAATGGATCCTCTGAAGCTAACCCATGAATAGATGGAAGCATGTTAAAGTGAATATGTTTCAAGTCATAATTTCTAGCATCCTCATCTAACACAATGCATGAAGGTGAAATCCCTATAGTAGGGCATGCAAACTCTTTCATTAATTGTTGAGCATGTTGAGCCTATTAAACTTATTGCACTAGTTGAGCCACTTGGATCTCCTCATTGTTAGCCATGTCTAATTCTTCTTCTTCGCTTAAAATCTTTGTTTCAATTTTCACTTTGTCGGCATGATTGTTTAATGGAAATAGAGTAGGGTTCAAAGTCTCTTTTCGTGCATTCACAATATTGCAACAGAAAGAAGGAAATAATTAAAAATAATCTTATATACAAATATAAATAAAAATAAAAAGAAAGAATGTAACTAATCTTAATCAAATCAGTTTGGAACCATTCCCTAGTAACAACACCAAAAACTTGATGGTTCAAATTATAATTTCTCGCAAGTGTATAGACATATAGCAATATAGTGTGCAATGCAAGGGTCGATCCCACAGAGAATGGTCAAACAAAATTAATTAATTTTAGTTACTAAACTATCCAAACCTTAAAAGAATATATTTATCACTAAATAGACTTGGAATAAAGTTTGGTATAATTTTAAAATTTTAGAAACTTAATAGAATGAAAGGAAATAAATGACTAAATATAATGCAAAGAGATTAACAAGATGAAGAAGTCTAGGAATCCAATTTCACCACTAGATGATACCCCTTTGCCAATGGAATTTTGGACTTAATTCCTCACTTGGGTTCATTCTTTCAAAACTAAGATTATTACCCTTAGGTATGCTAGTTTAAATTAAGTGCTTTCACTCATTCCAATTAACTATGGTGTATAGCATAATTGATGTGAAAACTCATTAAGCTCAAGAACATAAGAACCAAAATAGTATGGTTTAGCATATGGTGTCTATCTTAACCATCTATCCTTCTCATTCAAGGGAGCTCTTGGTTTAGCATATGGTGTGTACCTTAACCATACTTTGATAATTAAGTTAACTTATAATATTGGTGATCAAGCAATAAAATAAATTAAATCATTGAAATAACATCACAAATGAAACAAGATCATATAACATTAATAATATTCAAAAATTCATAACAAAGAGTATCAAAAAGGGTTACATCTTCAACAAAAAAAAGAGATTTAGTTCATAAGAGATAATAAAACAACTCCCTTAGAAAAGATGATAATAATGAAGAACATCTTTCCTCCTTCCTCTTTCCTACTTGCAAGCCATTTCTCTTCTCCATGAGAAATCTCCCAAAAAATGGCTCTCAAAGAAAACTCCCAAAAATAGAAAAAGAGAAGAATCCCCCAAAAACCCTAAATTTTTCCTTAAAAAGCCCTAAGATATGCACTGTGAAAAACATTCACAAAACATGGTTCGTCGCTTGCGCCATCGGAGCCAGAAGGGCCCCTGCTTGGTGCCCAACCATGGTGATTTTCAATTTTGGCACCAAATGGGGGCCAGCAACGTTGGCTGACTGACTTGGTTTGTGTTTCTCCTTTTGCTCCTTTGTAGCTGATTTCTTCTCCATCCTTTGAGCTTCTTCTTTTCCTTCTTTTTTCACTTTTAAGACACCTAGAAAATCCAATAAAAAAGAATAAAATTTATCTAAAAAAGATAAAAATTATAAAAAACTATACCTAAACATGTGTAATATAAGTGAATGAAATTTACTCATCATCATAGCTTTTGGAAATATAATTTTAAGTCCATGCACATGAATGTTTTCCATGTGAAATTGCATGAAATTTAATTGACTTTGCACCTAAAAATTGCAATCTAAATTGCGTAATTCATTCTCCATGAAATTGTTGCATGAAATCTTGATTAATCTAAAAATCATCTTGGGTATCCCTAATGGCCAATTTCTGATCTTGAAGTAATTGGAGTGATTAGATGCAATTTTAAAGCACGAATGGAAAATTGAGAAGATCTCTATGTTTGATTGCATTCAACTTGTTGTTGTTGACTAATTGACTTGAATTTTCCACACATGTGAATGTCCCACTGATGTCATGGTTGATCCATCATGATAATCTTATCATTGATAAGATTCCTAGGCCTAATTAAGCTATCAGATAGGCCTTCTGCACCAAAATAGCCTATTTTGACCCAAATTGACTGAAATTCCACCAAATTGACTTGAAACACAAATTAAATCCATTAAGTGAAATATTCAATCTAATGTGGGTGTAAATAAATGAAATCATATCAATTGAGGACCAAAATGTATGAATTTAAGTATATAAAATATGATAAATTATGAGCTTATCACTTGCTTCTCATTTCTCCTTTCGTCTTATTAAGCTCATTATCTTCATTCTTCTTCTCTTTTTCAAAGATTTTTCTACTTTCATTATTCTCCTTTCTTTCAATTTATTCTTCATTCTCTGCACTTTTACCTTTATTTTGTCCATTCTCAATCTCTTCTTGAAATTTCTCCCCCTCAATCTATGAGGTTCTTCTATGCATTTAGTCATTATGATGTTTTCCATGTGTTGCTCTTCCTTTGTTTTCTTACCTTTCTTCTCTTGTACTCAAATTTATCTCAACAAGCAGGTTAGTTCTAATTTGTTGCAATTGAAACATTGCCCCTCATAAACTATCTCAAAGATTGTCTCAAATCTGCTTCGCACTTTTACAAGCTAAGACATGTTCCATTTCAGTTGGAAAGAGAGCACAAAAGTAAGGCATTCATTACATTGGAATTCACTTTACTTGCTCTCACTTCAACATCATTTGTGCTAATGAAGATAATTTTTCAAGTTTGAAAATCAATTACCAAAATGAACATTTCCATCCTCTTTTCCCAATAAACATAACTTGTTCCATCAAAGTAAGAAACTTGAGTAATGGAACTACCTTCAATAAACACCAAGGATGAATATGATAGGTTAGCAAATTGGAATCTCTATAATTTTTATATACCCTACTCTGATACCACTTGTTGGTCCCTTTGGCTAGGCTTAACCTAAGTGAGGAGGGATGATTGGGTTTATGTTGAGTCTAATCCTCCTACTTAGCTTTATTTTAATGATGAATGCAACTAAGCAGCTAAGTTTTGATGATGAGTAAATATATGAGTAAAGAGTTAAGCTAATAACTAATTACTTTCCAAGTGATGCAATGTTAAACTATTAAAATGAAGTACAAAGAGTAACTATTAAGTTTAAAGCATATATTATTAAGACTTTATAGAAAGAAGATAATTTAAAAAGAATGCCCAAGTAAAAATCACTTAGAAATAATTCAGAAATATTCAGAAGTATTTTAGAGACAAATCAGAAATCCTTTAGGAAATAAGGCATGAAGCTTAGAAGTATTCAAAAGTACTTTAGAGACAAATCAGAATCCCTTCATGAATAAGGCGTGAAGCTTTGAAGTATTTTAGAGACAAATCAGAACTCCTTCAAAAACAAGGCTTCAAGCTCAAAAGTATTTAGAAGTGTTTAGAGCCACTTTAGAAACAAGTCAAAATTTTTTCAAAGATAAAGCACAATTCTCAAAATTAACTCTAAGGTTGTCTCAAACTTTCAAGGTAATTCAAAAGCATTCACAAGTC
This sequence comes from Pouteria campechiana, assembly GCA_036873735.1. Taxonomy (NCBI): domain Eukaryota; kingdom Viridiplantae; phylum Streptophyta; class Magnoliopsida; order Ericales; family Sapotaceae; genus Pouteria; species Pouteria campechiana. The sequence continues at coordinate 31,250 of JAYJMB010015137.1, forward strand.
TCCAGAATCACCTCAGAAGTAAAACGCTCTAAGGACTTTAGAAATACTTCAGAGAAAGTTTCTGCACTCAGAAGTTCATCAGAAAGAACTATAGAAATAATTCGGAGGAAGCTTATGCACTCAAAATCTTATCAAAAGCAATGCGGAATGTTGTCTTTGCAATCAAAAGTGTATCAGAATTCAAATTTCGGAAATGGTTCCAATTTTTAAAGATGTCATAGAAGATTAATAGTAGTGATATAGAATAAGCTCAGAAGAAGTTTTTAAACTCAGATGATTTTTAGAAGTAATGCAGAAAGCCGCCTAAGGTAATTTCAAAAAGACAAGATTCAAAAAGCTTATTAGAGGCAGAATTCAAACTTCAAAACTTAACCTTAGAAGTTCTTCAAAAGCAACTTAGAATCTCTTCAGAGACATCCTCAAAAATCCAAAACTCAAGAAGTCAAAAACCAAATTCAATCTTCCGAAACACTTCAAAAGTTTCTTAGAAGCAAAAATATGACTGATAAAACTATCAAATACCAAAATCAACCTTAAGAAGAATTTGAAGTGCTCAACCTTGCAAAAAATTTCTATCATTGTCATAGCTCAAAAGTTTAAAAGAAGAGCCTTAGAAGTTCTACATTAAGTGCCCAATGGTAAATGACAAGTAGTTGAACCTTAGAAGTTCTGAAAACTTATCTTAGAAGTTCTAAAGTTGGACAAAAGAAAAAAATCATGATGAAACTTTAAATGGCTTTCTTCAAATAGTCAAAAAACTAATAAAGATTATCATTATAGCTAAGATGTCTTCCATATTTTATAAAAGGAAGATTCAAACATATGAGAAAGAAGTTTTTTTAAGAAAGAGTTGAAGAAATTGAACAAAATTTACTCAAGTATCTACTAAAGCTCCCTAAATTTAATTCCACAAGATCAGCTTCATTATACTACATTCCAATAAGCATTCAAAGCAAATCATTCAACAAAACTTAAAGTCTAATCTTTCTTGTTTTTACTACTATATTTATTGTGTTTTTATCACTACACTTTGTACACTCCACCTATCAAGTGACATTCATTTCTATACATGTTTACTTACTGTTTTCTCATTTGCAAGTAAGGGGCTTGTATCTTATAGTGAACAATAAGTATGAAAACTTGTTAAAGATTATATAAGTTGTTGATGAGCTTTGAAAACAAACTTGTATAAGTTGTCAGTAAACTTTGAAAACCAACTTGTGTAAGTTTATTGGTGAGCTTGAAAACCAATAAGTGTTAGTGGAACCTAAGCTTAGCAAGAGAAGCTAACTCAGAGAAGTGGAGTAGGTACCTAGGTTAAGGGCTGAACCACTATAAAAGCCATTGCCTCGGTGTGCTATGTGATTTTTCCTATTTTATTTCAGCACTACGATTTAAACTTGGCCAAAATTTTTAAAGGCTCCCCCAGCCCTATCTTGAGCCACCATTAGCTAAGGACCAACAGTTTATAAAATTTTTGTTAAAACTTATAAATTTAAAATCCCTTTTTTGTGATGTGTTGTTATATGTAAAAGATAAAAGCAATCACACACAATAGACATGATGTATAGTAGTTCGAGACAACCTCCCTATTCCACTCTTCCAAGCATACATCCTTGTGTCTTGGGTTCTGCTAATATCAAATACAAACAACTTAGTGTCACTACACTTTTCTAGATTCTAGCTCTTAGAGTATAATTAGTGCCACTGCTCTCTTCTAGATTCTAGTTCTAAGGGGCATAATTAATGTCATTGCACTCTTCTTGATTCTAGCTCTAGGGGGCATAATTACAATCTAACAAGTTGATTATGAGATAGACTCCAAAATCACTCTTGTTCTTCTTGAGTTTGGTCTCTTATATAAATGAAAAAGTAAAGAATTAAACATTTTGTAGTGCTTTTGTATAAGAGTAGAGGAAGCCTTAAATTTGATTTAGAGCTCACTTTAATTGTACATGGACCTTCCCAATTTGTTGGTGAGAGCCTTTAATGTAGCGCTTTTGAAGGTTGAATGCTTGAAGGCATAAACACTTGAGTTGCTTTGTGAATTTGAAGCTTAATGCATAAAAAAATATTTGCAACAACTCTTTGAATGTCCCAAATTAACTCCCTTTATATATATCTTCAAGATCTAGCCAATAGGGGTAATTGGTGCTCATTTAATGCGAGGGAATGTTCAAAGTTTTCAACCATTTAAATGTCACGTGCATTGCAAGTGGCTACTGTAATCAGTTGCGGTCTGTAAGCAATGTTGGCAAGTGCCATGGCATATCAGTTGTGGTCAATCTCTTGAACTTTCTTCAAACCTATGGTATTGCCTATTGTCAAGCAAAATTATTGGCAGCTATAATATTTAGTGTTAGTCCCTTATTTATGGTAGCTCAAGAGGGGTGATGAATTGAGTTTCTAAAAATTTTAGCCAAATTAAAATAATGGTGCTAAAATAAAACAAAGAGAATCATGTAGCTCAAATAAACACTAGTTTTTTTATTGTTTGGCCTAACCTAGGTTCCTACTCCACTTCTCTAAGTCAATCTTTCTTACTGCAATCAGGTACCACTAACATCTTGATCAATACACTAATCAAATACACTTTGGTCTTCCAAAATCACTATCAATTCTTACACTCATAACAAGAATGTAAATAGACTGCAACCCCTTGCAATAGTAGAAAATGGTAATAGAATTTGTACAAGTTAATGTCTCTTACTTAGGCTATTTGTGTGAAAAGGTAATTCAAAGAAATAAATGATATATCAATTAAGAACAATGAATTAAAACTCCTTGAGAATCAATGTAGATTGAGCCTTGAATGCAATTTCAGAGTTGTGCACAGATGGAGTTGAAGAAGTGGAAGAAAAACTTGAATGCTTTATAAATGCTCAATTTATTTCATGCAACTACTATATCTTCTAGTACTTTGAATCCTCTTTTTATACTCTTGGAAGAGCTTTTAGCCGTTAATGATTACTTCTAGCAATTTTCTAATCATTTTAGATTATGTCTCATACACTCAACATATCTGCCTTATAAGCGTGCTTTTGACCTTCCGAAGTTAAACTTCAGATCTTTTGAAGGTTGATTGCCTTGTTAGTTACTATTATCGCATTAAATTTTAGAGGCTCTGAAACTCTCTTTCAAATCTTTTAAAATTTAGCTTTGTTTGAACTATGTTCCAATGATGCACTTTAGATTATCTGAAGTTAGTCTATCAAGCTCTAAAGTTCCTTCTAGCGACTAACATTTCCAATAGCTACATTTTCTCTTTTAAAGCTTATATTTAACATTTGAAGCATCATCTGAAGAGGCTTCCTTGATTTTGAATAAACTCTGATTGTTTCTTCTAACCTCTAAAACATGGAAATCTTCCTCTGAAGTTGTTCTGAAGCTTTCAGACATAGCTTTAAGACCTTTGATGGTTTTAACATCTTCTAAACTTAACTTATGAGATCTTCAAACTTGAAGTTCACTTCTAAAGTTCGTGTCCACCATACAATGCATCTTTTAAAGTTACTTTGAAGCTTTCAGACTTAGCTTTTGTGCCTTTAGACCTAACTTTTAGACTTTTGATATCTTTTGAACTTGTTGCACTTGATTTCAAAAGTTTCTCAATGCATCTAAAATCTTTTTCTAAGTTCAAAATTACTCTTCTTAGAGCATTTATTGGTTATTCTTCCTCTGAAGTCTTAAGGGTGGTGGGTTTCAGTTAGATGTGATCTTGTTTACATTGTCCATCACTCCAAAGTCTTGAGTGTGGTGGTTTCAGCTAGATGTGACCTTGTTTACATTATTCATCACTCTAAAATTGCTTCTTATATGTAATTTACTTGAATTATTGATTTATTTTTGCATCACTCAAAAATGTAACTTGTTAGTACCTTAACTTTTTACTTACATGTTTGCTTAGCATCAAAACGTAGCTACTTAAAACCACATTTATCATCAAAATAAAGCTAATGAAAGAGGGTTAGGTTCAATATTCTTCCCCTTTTTTATGTTGACAAAACATTTGAGTGATATATACCTTAAAAAAATGTTTTGAAACTAAGAAAATGTGCCTTTGAAATTGGATAGCTCCCCATGAATGGGTGCTAATAGCCCCCCCTAAATAAGTGCATTTACTTAATACTAAGTGAGTGAAATGTTATTATGCAGTTGTTTAATTCTAAGTTCATGTATTGTTGTTATGTACTAAAATGCTATTATTAACTTATTTATTTCTCATTACTATTATTTCTCCCCTATCATGGTTTTAGCCATCTCAGTGTTGGTGAGTGGGAAAAGGGTGGGGTTATCTATTGGTTGAGTGGGTTAAGGGGAAGGTTGAGAGGTAGGTTAGGGTTTGGCTTTAGGAGTCCTAGGTTTCTTAGAGATGGCTGTTTTGAGGGAAGGCTAAAAAAGTGAGCTAGGTAGGTTAGAGGAGTGTGAAATGGGGATGGCTATGGGAGGTTGTTTCTCTAGAAATGGTCTAGATACTGTCACAGGAATCATTTGAATTCTAGTTGTGTATGTTGGATCTAGGAGTTGTGGGAATGTAAGTGGCATGGACTCCAAGTTAGCTAGGTAATTTATAGTGCCTTTGCCTTGGAATTCAGCATAGGTCTTGGTGATGGGTTATGAACTGGGAAATAAAGACTTGGTGGGTGGTTTAGGAGGAAGTTTGGATTTTGGTTTGGGTGGGGCTCTGGCTCTGGTGGTTTTGGGTTTTGGTGTGGCTTTAGGTTGGGGTGTGGATTTTGGTTTGCATATGGTTTTTTGCTTGGTTTTTGGTGGAGGCTGAGGTTAGGAGGAAGGTTCTTGGTCTTGTTGGTTCCTTGTTGGATGGTAGCTCAATAGAGGGTGAATTGAGCTTTAAAAATTTGGGGGCAATAACTTGAGAGACGTGCTTAAAATAAAAGAAAGTAAATTTTATAGCAATATGCACAAAAATTTTAAAGTTGTTCAGCCCTTCCTGGGTTCCTACTCCACTTCTCTGAGTTAGTCTCCTTTACTAGACTCAGGTTCCACTAAACACTTGTTGGTTTTACAAGCCCACTAACAACTTATTGGTTTTTTAAGCTCAATAAAACTTTTACACGTTGGTTTCCAAGCTCACATACAAACTTATACATGGTAGTTTCCAAGCTCACCATCAAACTTACTAGTTTACCAAGCTAACGAGAATTTTTTACAAATTATTGGTTTTCATAGCTTACAAACCAACTCCCTAGTTTTTCAAATGGAAATGTACAGGTTAATGCCTCTTACTTAGGCAAAATTGTACTAAAATTAAATATCAAATAAATGAACAAAATATGCAATAAGATTAGATTTTTCAAACTCCTTTGAAGATGATCTAGATCTAACTTTGAATGCTTTGGCAGTGTTGTAGCAGTTGGAGTTAATTAATGGAAAATCTTGAATTCTCTTTTTGAATTCTTTAGTCAGATGATTTTCTGTATTTTTCTCAGTTGTTTTGTATGTTGCTTTAGTCATCCTTTTATAAAATTTGAGAGAAAATTTATTCGTTGTAAGCTTTAGTACCATTTTCAAATGTTTAGTAGGTTTGGTATGAATTTTTGTATTCTGTCGGGCTTCAAAACTTTTGAATTAAGTTCTCAAAACATTTTATGTTCAATCCACCACTTATCAAAGTTTCTAAAGTAGCTTTTTAGAAATTATGAGATACGTATTTTCTTGGTTGTATACTCTCAGATTTTCTGTAGGTTGATCTTTCTATCAATGGTCATATTTTGGACTTCTAAAGAACTTTTGATAAACTTGTAAAGTATTTCTGAAGCTTAAATTTTGCTTCTGATATATTTCTTTGAGTCTTATCATTTTGAAGATGCCTTTCAAAAAGCTTTTGAGCCACTTCTGAGGATCTTTTGAGTATAATGTTAACGTTCTGAATTGCATCTAGAAAGATTTTGATAGTAGATGTTTCTTCTATGTTAATTCTGAGAATTGAATTCAGCATCTGACATTGTTGTCTTTTTGAAGTTAATTCTGATGGCATGTTATATTATTTCTGAAAGTCTTCTCAAAAGGTTCTGACTTCAGAAATTTCCACTGGGTTAATTCTGTATGACCATCATCAGTCTTCGTAAACATTTATGAGACCTGGAAATGTTTCTGATGTTCTTCTAACGAACTTTTGAATGCAGATAATTCCTTTGAAGTGGGTTGTTTAACTTCTAATGTATTTCTGCTATTTGAGAAAAATTTTACGGGACCTCTAAAGTGTGATATTGCTGCACCTTGACTCTGAGGAGTTTTGAGCTATTTCTAATAGGGTTTTGAAGTATGCTTCTGAGCTTTACAACTTAGCTCCAAAGTGGTTCTAAGTTACGTTGATTACTTATGAACTCTTATGAGTTACATTGATTACTTTAGAGCACTTCTAAGTTTTACATCATACTTTAAAAGGAATTCTAATATGCTTCTGAAGAGATTTTGAGGCATTTCTTGAATACTTATGATCTTGTAAACTTCATGCCATGTTTTTGAAAAGGTTCTGATATACTTTTGAATGACTTCTAAATAATTTTTATTTGTGCATTCCTTTTAAATTATCTTCCTTTGAAGGGTTAATGTAATAATCCTATAATTAATACTTTATTACTTACCTTAATCCATTTTGATAATAAACGCTGCATCACTTGGAAAGTAACCTGTTGGTACCTTAATTCTTCATTCATTTGTTTGTTCATCATCAAAACTAAGTTATTTAATCTCATTAATCATCAAAATCAAGCTTAGTAAAAGTGTTAGACTTAACATTCTCCTTCTTCTTGATGATGAAAAAATATTTGAGTGATAAACCTTTAACAAAAATGCAGAATATGCAATGTGCTTCTATTGACTTAGTGAGGCTCCCCCTGCGTGGGTAAGCTCCTCCTAAATGTATGCATTTTTTGATATTTCTCTTATTTTCTTATCTCTTCCCCTTTTTGCTATAATCAAAAAGATTGAAATATAAAATTCAACTAGAGGGTGAAGAAGAATAAGAATGCAATTGCATTATAATTGCAAAACAGTTATGTGAGGCCCTGAAAAATTGTGTATTTTGTGTTTCCATAGGACAAGAATAAACAATGTCTAGCTGAGAGGTGAAAATACAAAATAATTTGTTGATATACATGGATAATTATGATGGACATGGCTAGTGAGTTGTTTATTATGATGGAAGGGATGGAAATATTAGGAAAAACAAGGATAAAATGCATAGTGAATGAGTTGCATGTGCATCTTTATATATAGGCTTTTCGAGAACCATATTAAAAGGAGCTTAAAATGCTCCATCATCTCTCCCAACAGAAGAAGAACATCCCCAGCCCTCTCTCTTGCTCCCAAACATTCTAAATAGCTTGGTTCTTGTGGAAATTGAAGCCAAACTTCCAGAATACTGATAATTGAATGATTTGTAGCAATCCATCATAAAGAAAGTACCAAGTTAAGTGATGGTAAGTGAAGTGACAGTGGAAAAAAGGGTTTCATCCCATCATCTGATTTTGCGAATTTCGATGGAAGCAAACGTCAGGGCAAATGATTTTTCCATCATTTGTTCATTTCTGTTAGGAAGAATTGTTGAATTATGTCTTAAAAAGCAAATTTTTATTGTAGTGAAGTTGGAAATTGGGGGAAAATTACAATTTAATAGTGAATTAAGAGATACAATTACTAATTAAGGTATAAATTATGTTAAAACATATTTATATGAAGGTTGGGTAAGAAAACCCAAACTAGTTTTGGCTAGAAGTATGAAATATGGAAAGTGCCTATCACATGCTTGATGGAATGCCACTAAGATAAGTGTGGCATGATTAGCTTCTATTAATTACCCCATAACCACCTCCTAAATAATATTCAGATAATTAATGGGTTAGACCCTAATTAGGATTAGGCTATGGAATAGTATTGACCTATGTAGTAATGCAATTTTATAGACATTGATGCATTTGAATGATTATGGAACATATGTTTTGAGTGTAGGATTTCTAAATTGTGAAGCAAATTTTGGAATCAAAATATAAAAGGAAAAGAAAGGTGCATTGGTCAGGTAAGCATGTTTACTTTATTATGTAATTGTATTGAATTTTGTAATTCAATATCATTGGAATTGTACTTTAGTATTGTGAATTGATTTTTGGGCAAAGTGATTATATTATGCTTTGAATAGGGATAACCCACGTGGAAATAAGTATTAAAGTGGATTTAAGTTAAAGCATGTTGAATATTATAAAATTCATCGAAGGTTAGGAGTTTAATGTAGTATGTAAGTGAGGATGATATCATAAGCATGATTATGTCAAAAGATAAGCAGAATAATAGAAAAGAACTAAGGTGAAGTGTGATGGATTAAGAGGTGATTAAGGTTATTAAACAAGTGAGCAAAGGAGCAAAGAAAAGGGGTGAACAAGGTAAGAAATTAAGTAGGAATATGGCATAGGAGGCGTGAGGCCGCGACACCAAATTCAACACTACAGCAAGGATTTTTTTGGACAAGGGAGAAGTTGGCATTGCAACTGGCGCTGCAGCGCCAAATTTGAGTCCACGATGTCAAAACCAAAAAAATTGGGAATTTTTAAAATTTTCTTTTTGTATTTTCTTTTTATTAATTTATTATACAGTAATAATAGATTTATTTGAGTCATAGATGAGACTATTTTTAGATAATTTAGAGGTAGTTTAATGCTAGTGAGATAAGAAATAGATATTATGATAAATAATTGAATGACATAGAAATTAATTATTTGGGTAAGAAGGATAATTGATATATATACATATTTTGGATCTAATAAGTTGCTTTGGTATAAATTGAAAGTTAGTAATTTGATTGAGATGGATAATGTTCAGAAAATGATTAATATACATTGAGTATGGGTGCCTGCTGGGAGGGTTGATTTGATTATTTGGGATTCCGCACTAAAAAGGGCAATATTCGTTTATGCCGCTTGTAATGGCAAAGAGGTTGAATCCGGCCTATTGTGTGAGACTACTCTCCTTATTTAGTAGGTGTGGATAGAGAACTAGTGATCTTTGGTTTGCAATGAGGGTGGGATGTCATGCTAATGATCATATTGGCAGGGATCTCGCAACATTTGTAGCCAAGGTTGCAAGGAAGAACAAGAGCACACCGAAGTTGTATAAAGAGTGATTCCACTTGGTATGGGGCAAGTCCACTTGGTATGTGGTTAAGTCCACTTGGATAATAGCTCTCGACCATGACACTGACTGGTAGTATATGGAAAAATATTATGAGTAAACTTTTAACTAACCATTCTCACCTCTAGTTATACATGTTAGTAGTTTCATTTGCATGTGTGAGGGTGTTTAATAATACTTTTATTGATTATTACTTGTATACCTGCTTCTTGAGTTGCTAAACTCACCTTATTTTATTGTGTTTTAGCTGACAAGCCAAAAGATAAAGCCTAATGAGGCATTGGAGCTCTGGAGAGACATAGACCCTGATGCTTAGGAATTTTAAATCTTGTTATATTTTTGGATTGTATAATAAATGTACTTTGTGGATTATATCAAAGTTGTAAATAATGTGTAATTAAGGTATTATAATTAACATAGAACTAAGATGTATAGTTCAGCTTGCATGTCATTATTTAAGCAAGGTATGTATGCATTTTCCTCACCCTACTTATACAACCTGACTATGATTCTAGGCATTTGTGGGTATTTAAAAGCCTGATATACTGGTTTAATATGGTAAGTTAAGGGGAGACTCTGGCAATGGGTACCCCTGTTGCTACCTTTGTAGCCCCTCTAGAAGGCAGTGTGTTGCAGAGTGGTATCAAAGCGATTTATGTTTGATACTAAAGACGATTTAAGTCCCAGAACTGTGACAATAAGGGTATTGGAAATTGGCAAAAGAATGACATGCATAAATTTTAAAATACTAGAAAATGAGGGAACGTTAGTATAAGACATGATTGAAACCCTTATATTGATAAGTTGAATTACATTTTTAATCTAGTATTGTTTTATGATCATCTATTCATCATTATATAGTAATGGCATTGAGGAAAAGAGTGAACAAAGGTAAAGCCCCCATAGTGTAAGAGGAGTTGCCGAGAAGGATTACCCAGACTCAAGCAATGGGGGTTATTGTTAGGAAAACTCAAGCAAAAGCCTCCAGGAGTGATGAAATACAAAGCTTGACTCAGAATGAAGTTGAAGAAGGGGTATTAAGCCTAAGAAAGGCCATGTTGAGACAAGACCAACAAGAATAGATAGGCCAGGCACTGCGGGTTCTAGTGGTGAGGCAATTCCACCTATTCAGCCTCAAATGCAACCCCAACCAATGGCATCGGAATTTGGTGATATGATTACAATGATAGCAGGTATTGCCTAGACCTTACAAAAAATAGTTCAAACTCAAAGGAGGCACGTAGAGGAGCCTCAATAGATGGCAAGGACGCATACAAGGCTAGTAAATGTCGAACCATATATGGGACAAACATCTCAAAGGCAGACAGGGCTAGGTTAAATATGAAAACTTTCCAAAAATATGAAGCCTCTAGTTTTCAAGGGGTAGAGGGATTATCGAGTGGTATTAAATGGTTCGCTGGTATGGAAAAGGCATTTGCATATATGGAATGCCATGAAGAGCATAAGGTATTATATGAGGTTTATCAACAGCTAGAAGGTGAGGCAGAACAGTGGTGGCATACCAAAAAATTGATGTTTCTTGCCAATGGGACAAGCATGACATGGGTTGACTTTAGAGAAAGATTACTTTGTAGATATATGCTGGCTAGTGAAAAGGCTAGGTGAGTTACTAATTTTTTGACATTGTTCTAAGGCAAGAGAAATATAGAAGAATATGATGGACCATTTAGGTCTTTGGTGTGATTTGTGCCATGGGCCCTAATGGATTTATCAGAGACAACCTAGAAATTTCAGGATGAACTATGGTTGGAGAGAAGCTAGCCCGGCTCATGTTGATTAGATATGAGCATATCTTGAAGTGTGCTCATCTAGTGGAGTGGGAGGCAAAGGACCGGTCTAAATTTAAAGAGAGGAGATGAATGAGAGAAACTTAATAGGGGTGAAGAACCAAACCAAAAATTGAGTAGAGTAGCAGTGTAATATCTGAGAAAATTTGTAATTATTGGAAGAAATTAGGACATTTAAAATTTAACTACCTAGTATTATTAAAGTTGAAAGGAAGACAGATTAGATCAACCTCCAGGATAGATGAGAGAGACTAGTCAGGGGTCAAATCAGCCTTGGGAACCTGGGCAACGAATACCACTCACTTGTTTGCTATGTGTTGAGGTTGGTCATATTTGGTGGACTTGTCCTAATAGAGGATGGAGTGATAGTGTAACTTCTCAAGTGCCACTGCAGCATAAGCCTGGTAGGGGCCAAATGGCAAAGGTTGAGGACCTAATGTACCTCCTAGACATCAGAATGAGCAATGTAGACCACCAATGACTATACTAGTACAGGCAACCAATGTCCAGAAAACTTAGGCAATGGATCACATAGTCACTGGTAATCTTCATGTTTGTAACTGCATGGCATATGTCTTGTTTGATTCGAGCGCTTTGCAATCTTTTGTCTCCATTACATCTGTAAATAGAGTTGGTGTGTCTAAATATCTTTGCATCATGTGGTATCCTCTCCTTTAAAAGCAGTTAGCACAACTACAGAAGCATCTTATGAGATACCTATAGTAATTGAGAGCAGACAGTTTTATGCTAACTTAATTGTATTGAATATGGAAGGGTTGGATATTATATTGGGTATGGATTGTTTAGTCAAATATGAAGCTAAGATGGATTGTAAAGATAAGCAGATAACCTTAACAACCCATGTGTCATGTCTCGCCTTTCAAGGCGCAACTTATTATTTTACACTGTATTTCACTTCGAATTTGCCCACTTTTAGGGTGAGGTGCTTTGCCCAAAATTTAGCAGAGCCTAACATAAATAGATGAGTTTTCCACCTGTATAATTATACATTAATTAAATTAATGCAATGATACAATTTCTAGAGACAAACATCCACTTACCCATAGCCCAGAATCTATATCACACCTTGATGGCAATAACCTAACTTATTCCAAAATACATAATATGCACATTTTTTCTATTATTATGATATGCCACGTAATTACATTTAATATACAGCATTCAAATTTTTAATTATAATTATACAATGATATTATCATTACACAAATACATACAAAAAAGGGTACCAACCCCAATCCATCATACTTCATAAGTCTTTAGTCTTTCTCAGAATTGTTTTGCTTGAACTGTCAACTAAAAATTTAAACAAGAAGGCATGAATCCGGGCAACTCAATAAGTAGACAAATGTATTAAACAACAATTAATCCACAATTAGCACATTTCATATCAAATAATCAATATTACAAATAAAGAATTCCATGTTATTTTCATCCAATCAAATAAGCTCATATTGAACCAATCTTCAAATTTAAATATACAACAAAAGAATCTTAGCCATCCCTCACATTAAACATCCATATCAATACAAGATATCCAATATTCCAATCTAAGGTATACTTATTATCACTAACAACCAAACAACATTAACTTAAACAAATACGGGATATCCACTATCCCCAAATCAAAACATACATGCCCAAATTTCAAAACAAATGGGATATACACTATCCCTATCCATTCAATGGAAACAAATGCCTTTTGGATGAATCGTCATATACTCTTCCAACTTAATTCATTTTCATCCTTGTCAGATCATCCTGTACAAAGTAAAATCTCATTCATTTATAAGCATAGCTTGAACTGATTCATTTCAAATTACTGAATTAGGTACAATGATCTATCTATTGCTAAACCCATATACTTCCTAAATGTATAAGTGTATACTTATCAATGTACAATCTAAAGCCATATGCTAAACATCTATTTAACTTTTACAATATGTCAATTAAACTCTTAGTCCATTCCAAATGATTAATCATTCCATCCCTTCTATGAGGGTCTTAGAGTTATAATCAAACTCAATTTATCCCTCATTGGGACATTTCATCAAATGGCTAATAGACATAATATAAATCATAATATCTCCATGAGGGCTCTTTAAGTGATTCCATTTTCAATCATATATAATTATCATATAATATAACCAACATGCAATTATCTTCAAAAAAATCTAATTAGACGTTTAATCCAGTTGATTTGTGGCTCGCATGACTTAAACACAAAAACCCTCTTTCATCTTTACCTAAGGCATAGCCCAAAATTCATTTCCACTAGTCCAAATCATCTCATATATATTGTAGAACATGCTAATTATGCCATTAATCATTTACCCCATGTTTAATTCAAGGAAAATTCTAAAACGCCCAAATTTTTCCAGGAAAATTATGAAATGCCCAAATTTCACTATGTATGGAAACCCTAGCTTAGCATAATTCATGATTTCTTATGCCAAATCACTATAATCAATGTATTAAACCATTTCCCCATGGATTTATAATCATATACATTGATTTAAGCCCAAAAATCATCATTTTTCCAAACCCTAAAAATTTGAAATTAGAGATTCAGTTGGGAGATTGGGCTTACCATCACTCACAAGCATAGCTGTCCTCCCCAAATGAATAACCAAGCTCCCAGCTTCATATTGCACCTTCCATTTTGTGGAAATTCGACGTTTCTATCATTTTCCATGATTAAAACAGCTTAAACTCATGTTCAAATGGGAGATCAAGTGATTTTTCATTTAGACAAGGCTATTTTGTAGTAAAAATGGCATGAATTTGAGCATAACAGAGCTAGGGTATGGATTGGGGCATCAAACAGCAAAAACAGAATGAAGAAATGAAATTAAAATGGGTCTAGGTCTTTAAAACATCGCATTTTTTGGTGCGCCAGCGCGTCATCAGGCCTGTGTCGCGACATAGGAAACTTGTGTCATGACACAGAGTTCACTACCTGCCTAATGTTGCAACATAGACTTCCTATGTCGCAACATAGGTGTCGCGACACTAAATTCCTTTGTCATGACATTAACTGCTACCTATTCTGAGATATTTGTGTATTTTGTCCATAACTTTCTCATACCATATCCAAATTGAGTGATTTTTCTCCATTGGATAGATAATTTCATGATTTACCACTTTCATGTTAAACACTCTTTCAAATTATTCCATTATCTATATCCAAATTCAATCACAATGAACCCATTTTCCAAATTCAGC
>JAYJMB010015148.1:0-16108 GCA_036873735.1 Pouteria campechiana
ACATCCCATATGAGTTCTCTACATCTACTCACATGGTAGTGGCCAGAAAGTGGCTCTGATACCATTTGTAACACCCCCAACTCTAGCTAATGTGAAGTATTGTCCACTTTGGGCCCACTAGATCCTGCTAGCACGTAGAGCCCGCACGATTTTGCCCATTTTTAGGCCTACTCTTCGGGCCCAAAAGGCGCCTCACAATGACTTGCCACAGTTCACATTCGAACCTCTGATCTCAAGTCATATTGGTTTTAAAACCAACTCTGATACCAATTGAGCATACCATTTGTAACATCCCTAACTCTAGCCAATGTGAAGTATTGTCCGTTTTGGGCCCACTAGATCCTGCTAGCACGCAGAGCCCGCACGGTTTTGCCCATTTTAGGCCTACTCTTCTGGCTCAAAAGGCGCCTACTTTGATACCAACCTGCCCAATTGGTATCAGAGTTGGTTTTAAAAGCAATATGACTTGAGATCAGAGGTTCGAATGTAAACTGATTGTGAGGCGCCTTTTGGGCCAGAAGAGTAGGCCTAAAATGAGCAAAACCGTGCGGGCTCTGCGTGCTAGCGGGATCTAGTGGGCCCAAAGCGGACAATACTTCACATTGGCTAGAGTTGGGGGTGTTACAGGTTTGGCTCGAGATGAGTTTTTATTCCACTTTATGTTAGGTTTCACTAGAAAATAATTTCTCAAATAAAGTTAGTTTCCCCAAGCTAGAACTTCATAAAATAAAAACAAGAGGAATTTTTGTAGAGAAACTTTGCTTCTTGGTAAGTAGAAATATACATAATATAAATGAATAATAAAAATTATTATTGATTGAAGAGCTTGTGCTTCAAGCTCTTTTGATATGAGTAATGATGTGGCTTGAAGGTTGAAGGAAGTTTAAAGTGCAATGGAGTGATAGCGCTCAGAAGAAAATTCTAATTTCCTATAAATACATAATATAAGCTCTCTTGTTTCTTGAATGGACTCTATATTTGTGGGCTTTGGAGAAACTTATGGCCATTCAAAACACAATCATTAAGAAAATAGCCGTTAAATCTAACTTCTAAAAATTATATACTTTTTTTTATTTTAATGACAAATCTCTTTCATCTTCTCTATCAATTCCTTGAAGAAGACCCTAAAAAGATATCTATGGTTTGTTGCTGATTCCTCTATTGAAACTAGTCATTACTTGAGAATCTAATAGACCTTTTTGATGGATAATATTTTCTCTATTTTTGTTCTAGAGAATTGGACGACCTCTTTCATCCCAACAATTCCTATGTGGATTCCTTTGTTATCTCTACTCAAATTCACCTACTTCCAACAAATATTTTCAAAACCAGACTGGTCAGTCAGGCATCAAGCATTCGGCTTACAAGGGTCTTCTTTTTTTTTTTGAAAAATAAAAAAATAATATAAATATTTTTGAAAAATATAAATCATAATCTAAATATATAGATCTTTTGTATAATAATATTTTATTTTAATTTATTTTTTTTTACTAATAATATTTAAATAAAAACTCCTTACCACTGAACCATGAACCGGGCCAGACTGGATCGATCAACTGACCAGTTCATGGTTGAACCTGAAGGAATGAGTTAACTAGAAGCACTAATTTAAGGAATGATTTCTTTGAAATTTCAAATGAAACTTGTTATTTTCTACTATTATGAATTAAATGAAATCCAATTCTTCCATCTTGCTTAATACCACTTATTTATTAAGTAATCTAAAGATTATATAAATAAAATACTTTGGTGAGCCCAAAATTAGTATAATTTGAAAGCTAATAATCATCTTTCAATTTTTTTTTTCATTTTTCTGATACCTGCAAGCATATAATTATACATTTATATCTTTGAAAGCTTTGTCTTATTTTAATTCATGATTATACAAAGTTTAATAATATTCTAATAAATGCATAGACCAATATAAGTAATATTTACATTTTTGGCTTTAATGTTTTATATGTGGCCCACATGAGTCTTTGATTAAAATAATTTCATATATTTTAACAAAAATGATAATGCTAAATATGATGGTCAGATTTTATTTTATTTAATAATCTTTTATTGATTTAAAAATAGAGAAGTTCCGTTAAAATTCAAAGAAATTGTTCCTTTAAATCATTTCGTTTTTTCAATTAAGTTCTGAATTAAGTGTGTCTGTATGCATTTAAAGAGAGTGTACTTGAAATACACCTTTTTAAAAAAACTTTTCTGGTTTGATGTGACACTTTTTAGCTATTTTTAACAGCCTTTTTGTACTATTATTCATATTTTCAGTTATTCTTCCTTAAAATTTTATTAATTTTTAATATTAATACTGGGATAAAAAATGTATTTCAAATACATTTTTTATACCCTATCTCAAATGCACACTATCCACACTCAGTGTTAACTCAAATGCGTGCACCAACACCCATAATGGCCATGGTCCGCAGTGCATTACTAGTTGCAATAGCCAGGAGTGCATTACTCGATTCAGTTCTCTAGTGCAGGTTGGAATAGTTCACTGGGATAACTGAACTGAAGAAGTGTAAGATTTCAAAGCTTCAATGAGAGTGATACCTCCGAGTAAATAGGTTTAAGTGATCAATCTATACCTAATAACATGTCATCATTTCATGGATTGGGTAACTTACATCTAAACCACTCTCAGTTGTGTCAGATTCTTTGTGTCAAGCATTTCTTTTTTGCTTAGGTTGGACTAGTAAGTACAGGTCATTTTAAAATAAGAAAAGTTTACATTCTTGGGCCTTTAAAGAAGGAAAATTAGAGATATGTTTTTCTCTTGTAATTGTAGGCGTGTTTGGTTAAGGGGGACATTTTTTATTTTAACATATATCTAGGTTAAAAATCCTTTTTTTATTACAACTTGCCATTTTTAGAAAAGTTATTTGTTTTTAATTATTCTAATTATAGTTGACATCACTTAGGTGTCAATATTATTTTTTCACTTGTATCTTGAGAGAATTTCATTATACAATGTTGAAACATTTATGGTGCATTCTATAACAAGGAAAAAAGGGTCAAAATTTTTGTACCTTTTTCTATCACCCTTTTTGAACTTTTGATTTTATATTTTAATAACTTAAGAACTCTATTTTTTTTATTACCTATAGTTGTAATCATTATTTTTATAAGAAAATATATTTATTTTATTTATATTTACTTTATTTTTAATCATTATCTTCTATTATATTACATCAATTTCTTACTTTCTTCTTTTTTATAGTTCTTTTTTTTCACACTTCTTTTTCTTCTTCCCAAAATGTAAAAAAACGCACCGGAATATGTAGTGCAATGAAAAGTATCAAAGATAAAAATAATACAATAAGTAGTGTTTAATGTGCAATGGGATGTGTAGTTAAAAAGATAAAAATAATAATTGAAAAATAATGATAAAAAAGGACAAATAGAGAGCATATGATTGAAGAATTAAAAAAATTAAAACAAAAATAATAATTAAAAAGAAAGAAATATAACGTTTATTCGATGTATCCTTTGTATGAATTCGTCAGAGAGGCTGTCGTGGCGTGTATTCCTGCTACACACCAAATACCCAATCGAAAGCACTCATACGAAAAATGGAAAAAGAAACTCATGTTTGTCGGTTGCAAGCGCTGCCGTTCCAGCCAATATAGAATGGCCCTTTTCCAGCACGGCAGCGTGCTGCTCCACACGCTGACTAGCAGTGGGTCCCTGAATCCCAGTTTTAATATTTTAGTAGGTTGTAGATTGCGGACCCTCACGTTACTTTCCAACTCGTTGGTATTAGAATAATTACTTACGTGAAAACCATCACATAAATTTTACAATCATTTACATTGTATCATCAAAAATTAATAAATATATAAGCAACAACGTATCTGAATCCATAATGGTTTATTATTGTTTAGAGCTATGCAGTTTACTTTCTAAATTAACATATGTTTTCCTAAAATAATCCTTTAGCTTTTCTTTCTATTTTATCTTTAATGATGTGATGCCAGAAAGAATAAAAATAAAACACATGTGACCCAGGGACCATAACCACTATATATAGATAACTCATGTGTACTTATGCATTATCTTTTGATATTTTTATTTTAACCTATTATAAAAATAAAAAATATCCTTAAATCTCTATGCAATAAATACCCATATCCTATCGGATACATTAAAGTTAAAATTATTCAAATCTTAATAGATCACTTTAAATGAGCTTAACCTTATATGATAGTACACAATGTATAATTAGTCATATATAAACCCCATATTTGATTTATTATCCAATAGTTGGTTAAATAAGCCACAAGACTTCCGATTTTGATGTTGTACTTTTTCCTATTTTGGTGATTCCATAGCCAGAGGTTAGAAACAATCAATCTACAGATGCCACCACCCGAGTGAAAAAATCAAAAGATGTCTAAATATATCAGGACTTAGGACCTTTCCCACCTTCAAAACTTTAAAGCTTCAATTTAAGGCCAATTCAGTAACTAAATTGGCAATAATTTTAGAGTCTTTCATAGGATTCTTTAAAAATTCATTCAGTTCAGCAACTCGAATCTTTGGTGATTACAGCTAAGAGACTGATTCTTGGAGATAAATGTAGCTTTTCTATTTGATGAACGGCTTGGACCTTCCAATATGTTATGCATTCCTGCGCATGGTTGCCTCTGTCGTAACCATTCTGATTTTGTTTTGAACTGGAAAGCCTACACTAGCGCCGCGTCCAGCCTCACATGTGACCTCGATCCAATCCGCTAAAGTCGTAAGACCTATTTAAAGAGAATCTTATCCCAGTAACAAACGTTGGAAAAATGGGACCATGATTCAGCGCGGCGAGTAGGCTAGGTGCTGACCTCTTAATTTTTCATTTATGATAATATTTTGATTCAATCCAAACCATTTATTATATTTTAAATCATTTATTTAGTCTAAATATAAAAATTTATTTCCATTGAAAACTGTCATGAGTACTATCTTTTTTAAAAAATATTATATCATATGTAAAGAATAGAAAAAACATTTAAATGTGTAATTATAGGTATTCAAATAATTTAAAGCTTAATTCAATCACTCATCTGTTAACAACACTTCGGTGGAATAGATGTTTATCTGCTCCCTTGCGGGTCGCAAAATTGATTAATATAATTTAATAGATTTATATATGCTCTTTAATGTTTTTATGTCATGGTCCATATAAAAATTCAATCATAATGATTTTTTGCACCTGAACTAATTATATGATGGTAAATATTTTGGATGGCTTTATTTTATTGAATCATTGGGCCCAAAACAAAGGGCGACACTGAAACTTCAGTGTGCTTAAAAAAAAGGATGTCTGGTGGTTAGACGAAATCTGTTATTTTAACCCAGTACATTGACCATTCTTATCAACGCCATCGGTTATCATTTTATATTTGGTGGGGAAAACGATCCATACGACGTGATTCCTTCCCAAAAATGGTGGGGCCTGGATTGGACAGTTTAGCATTTTACATGTACGCGTGTATGAAATCTTTGATTTTCCCTCAGAGGTCTTACAACTACACGCATCAAACATGGATCTTTCTGAGATTATGCAACATCTGAACCATTCATGTTTTCCAAATCCACCAGGGTATGCATATCGGAATAATTAGTCTGATTCCATTCCTGATTAATTCATCAGGAGATTGGGTTATTTATATTCAACGGATGCAAGTAGGCCTCCTGGAAAGTGCGCCGACCTTAAATTGACGGTAAATTTGCATAGCTTCGATGTCTCGTGTACTTTCTTGACTACAGACTATATATTATTCTTCGCTGTATGAATATGAGTACGCGCTATTGACTATTCATTCAGCACTTCAGCGGCAGTTACCTAATCGAGCCGGCTTGATTTTCGATCACAAGCTGAAACGAAGTTTCCTTGACAAACCGTCCCTCCCGTTCTAGAAGCTCAGGCATTTTCAAACGACATAATGCCCCTTTCGGGCACGGCAGCGTTCTCTGCACGGTGACGACGAGTGGGACAACGAATCCCCGGCTTCAATATTTTAGTAGGCGGTAGATTGCGGACCCTCACATTGCTTTCCAAATCGTTGGCTACGTCAACCACAAGATTTCCGTTTTTTTTCATACTCTATTGCATATTTTCTCTTTTCAAGATTCCACTTTGAAGAGCGTGTGATTAGAAACAAACAATCTGCACTCGCCCCCCAAGAGCCAAATTCAAATGAGATCTAAATATATCAGGATTTAGGAGCTTGGCACCTTTAAAACTTTAAAGCTTCAATGCAAGGCTAATTCATTAACTAAACTGGCAATACTTTTATAATTTTTCATGGGATTTTTTGAAAATTCATTTGGTTTACCGACACGTCTCTTTGGTGATTACTGTTAATAGATTATTCTTATAGATAAATATAGCTCTTCTATTTGATGAACGGCTTGGATCTTCTAATACGGCATGCATTCTTGCATATAGTTGAGTGTAGATTTCTCACTTCATGTACACCTCTGGCCTGACCAATCTAATATTATTTTGAACTGCAAATTCTCCTAAACGCGCACGCGGCATCTAGACTAACAGGTGACCCCGATCCAAAACGCTAAAATAGCAAAACCTATCTAAGAGAATCTCATCCGAGTAACAAACGTTAAAAAACAGGATGTCGGGTGATTAGACAAGACGTCGACTATTATTATCAAGACCATCGATTAAATAAGAAAAAAAAATCCCCCATGCATTCTCTCCCTATTTGGCGGGGCCTGGATTGGACAGTTTAACTTTTTGAGAGTATGAAAGCTTCTTGGGATTATGTGCAACATCTGAACCATTAACCTTATCCAAATCCATCAGAATATGCACATAAGAAAATTAATCTGATTATTTGCTGATTAATTCATCAGAATATTTCATATCATATATTCCCTCGATCTCGTTTTACTACCGGTGGCCGGTTAATTTACATGGCTTCGATGGAATTTCATACCGAAGGAATTATTTAATGCTCCACCGGCAAGTTCCAACGTTCAAATATTGGACTGTGTTCTACTTATTCCTAACCATGGAACAAAGTTATAATTTTAACTCATTATTACGACATCCATTTTCATGAAGACATCAGTAAGATAATCTTAATCTTCGAAAATTAATATAAGAAACTATGTTTGCGGCCAGGCATTGAAGGACCCACATATGATCCTCCTGCTCCGCCGGAGTAAATTTGTACCGTCCTCGTGATATTTTGAAATCATAAGGGCATTTGCATTTTCCTCCAACCATCTTTCAAAGCGAAGACTCCCCATGAAAGCTATCTCGAGGCCTGAGGAGAAGAAGAAAAAGGGAACAAACGTCGAAAGCTCGTTTCAGGCCCACTGACCACCCTAATTTCATATATGTATATATATGAATAATATAAAAGAAAAATTCTCATTCGCCCTAGCGAATATTCAAATTCTCATTTAAGTCCCTCCTCCTGCTCTATTATATATATATATTTATTACCTGCGGCGGAAAATGGCGGGCTTCGAAAGCACCTTCAAGGACATGGAATCCTCCTTCTCTTCCACTGCCACCACCGCCACTTCCGGCATTGGGAGCTCCGAGTCGGTCCGCCTCACTTCGCGCGGTTCCTTAGTCGACTCCTTCAGGGGCTGTGGCCTCTCCGGAATTCGCGTCGACAAGGAGGATCTCCGGCGCCGGATTCTCATGCCGGAATACCTGCGCCTTGCGATGGTCGAGGCAATGCGGTCCAAGGATCCGTACGTAGTGCCGCGGGGGCCGCCGCCGGGCCATTGCGACGTGCCCCAGGCGCCGATGGTCATCTTCGTCAATTCACGCAGTGGCGGTCGACATGGGCCCATCCTCAAGGGCAGGCTGCAGGATCTCATGGGCGAAGAGCAGGTAACACCTCCAAATTGTCTCTGTTTGATTATGAAACAAATCTTGCATTTTTTTTTATTTGTTTTCAGTTGTTTTGTTGTTTGGGTTCGTAAAAACTATGATTTTGCATTTTTTGGGGTTGATTTGGATAATGCTACATGAAAACTAATTCGGGTGTGGTTGGTATCATTTTAGTTACTCCAGTTTGTAGCCTTGTTTCATTTTCCTGGTGAGTTTGGTGGAAGATAACTGTGATGTTCGGAAAATTTTGTAATTTCAAGATAAGAAATGAGAAATGAGATTGTTAGGAGCTGAAGTATGGAAGTCGATTATACCGGTTATTCTATTGATTCCGGTGATAGTTCTGATTTTAGTTGGACGCTTTTGATTTTAGTTTTGTTTTTGGGTTAATTACTACAATTATGAAATTTTTAAAGTTGGAATTTATGGCCTGTTGTCAATATAGTGTTATCCAAAATTCACACTTAATGGGTGACGTTGGCCATCTCATTTAACTAGGTGACTTGGGATATCTTGACATATCTTTCTTCTGCTAACGAGGATGGGTATTGATTTGATCATTGTGATCATGCTCCAGCCAGAAACTTGAACTGGTAGAGGCATGCATGTGCAAATGCGTCCAACTGTCCATGCATGTGATAGAATTTAATCCGTCCTGGAGATCCACAAGGTACCAAGAACTATAATAATATGTAATTCTGAAATTTGTTTCCACATCGAACCTTGGTGATCATGTCTATACTTTGTATGATCTGGTTTGTGCACATATGTGATGGATATTGTGCATGGTTCGTCGTGCTTTAGATATCTTGACAAATACGTGTTGAGAAATATCTTTTGAAATCTGACTATTAAGAGTTGGTAAATGTGCCTGTCTTTCAGTCAGCTCTCTAGATGCCATATATTTGTGATTGGAATTTTTTAATGGAGCACAATGAACCCAAGATATTATGCGAGTATAGGCACTTGTTGGATCCAACCAAATGCATAAATCGTGTCCTGGATGCTCATGTCAGTATCTGTCTCTCTATCAGAATAAGCAGCTCAATGTCCTATTTTTATTATCTGGCAAAGAAGATATTTGGTAGAGCACTAAATGGGAACTGTGATGGTACTTCAAGAGAAAGATTGGAGAGGCTATTTGCAGAACTCATGCTAATGAGCTGCAATTATTTGGTATGAAGAATAGATGGTGATGTTGCCAATGTAAATGTGTAAGATATGAAAACAACCATGGATGTGAATGGGCTACAGAACATGTTGGTGCACTTGTTTGAGAGTTATGTATCATCATCATTGCTTACGGACCTTCATTTGTGCCAATCGTTCTGCAATTTGTTCTTTTCAATGACTTCCTTGGTTGCCCTGGATGAGATAAAAGTTGGGGTTTTGTGCTGCAGATTCCCCTTCATTTTCTCTTTCCACAAGTAGCATTTGCATTTCTCTTTCACACTGCCTGTATGGTTCAAAACCTGCAAATGCTTTTCAAAGCTTCATGGAATTTTGAGTTTTGATTCTTGTGGGGCTTTCTATGAATCTATTTTCATGTTAGTGGAAGGACCATATATGTCGATCTTTTCATCATGAAAAAATTGGAGTGTGGTTGCCATTCTCTCCAATTGCCCAATCAATTTAGCCAACTTTTTCATTCATTCATTATTTGGGCTTCATTAGAGGCTATGGATTTCTTTCAACACCCATCTTTTCCAAGTCCTAGCAGTCCTTCCATTCGGCATTCATGGTGAATTTTTGGGAACAAAACTGATTTTGTTTTTATTGTCAAATTCCCTTTGACACATGCTCTTGCAAGTGCAATTTTTATTTTATTGTTTTTTCTTATGCTTTGGGTGCTCTTCATTTTTTAAGAACCCATGCACTTCGATCTAGATGTGCATGCACCAAGCATTCTGTTAATTAACATTATATTTGGATCTTGTGTCTATCGATTGTTGGAGTTATACTTTCCAGTGAACTTGATGCGTTTTTTGTCTTTTTTTTTTTTTTTCCTGTTTTCCTTCTTCAGAATTTCACCTCTTTAACCCAATGATGGAATTCACATGAAATGTTGTTAAAAAACATTAACCAGACTTCTGTTTATGGGAAGGTATCTGGTATTAGTTTTTCCAGCCCTAACTTCTGTTAGGTATTTCTTGCATTTAGGAACACAAAGCTGGAGCTTACGTGAGATCTAGCTTGTTCATAGAGCACAACATATTGCAATAACATTACACCCCAAAATCATGACATCTGAAACTCACATGGTCTACACCATAGGGTAAGGATGAGATGAGATATCTATTGTTACTTTTGTGCAAGGATATTGTGATATTTGTGCCCCATCTTATCTATTCATCACAGCTACTAATAGGAATGTAAAATAAGCTAAAAATTACTGTATTTGTAATATGTAATAGGGCTATACCACGTTTACGTTAGGATGTATTTTAGAAAGATGTGAAAGTGCGGGCTTATTGAGGACATAACCCAAGATTAACAGGAGTGGCACAACAGGATTCATGTAGTTGACCCCGGTTAGATGGGAAATAGCTTATGACGATGACAATGCTGATGTTGGTTAACCCTCCAGACTGCTGAATATGCTTGATTTTTATAATTGTGGAAAAAAGATGACCTATCTGATGGGTGAGTATCTTTATGCATGTTTGCTAATTTCATCCTTTTTATAGAACTGATTCCAATGGTTATAGATTGTGAGGGATGCAAGAGTTTTTAGTATGCTATTCTCAATCAAAATTCATTTTAATGGAATCTTTCTATTCCCACATGTGGTATTGCTACAATTTTCTTATTTTGTGAACTTGTATGACCCTGTTGTTTAAACTTTAAATTAATCTTTTTAGTTGTTTTCCTGCTTTAAGTTGCACTTAAGGTGGTACATTGTCCTCATAACAAAAGTTATGGACATTCTCACTCCCTATTCATATAGGATTCAATTATTTAGTTCTGATTAGTACAGTATCCAGTTTACAGATTACATTCATTTAGTACAATATTTAGTTGACAGATTAGGTCTTGTCATCTCCAATGCAGGTTTTTGACCTTTCAGTTGTGAAGCCTTCCGATTTTGTGCAGTACGGATTGGCCTGCCTAGAGAATTTGGCCTGTCAAGGTGACACTTGTGCAAAAGAGAGTCGTGAGAAAATGAGAATCATGGTATGCTCTTTCATATGATCTCTTAACTTGCCTTTTTTTGTATATGCCTCTTGTTTGAGGTATAGAATGGTAAAACAACAAAAATGAAATAAATTTATAACGATATAAAGACTCTAAAAGTATATTAGGGAAGTTATAAGTGAAGTTAAACATAAAGCTTATCATCACCTTTATAATAGATAGGAAACTAGGCAAGGTGAAAAAGATACATCTAAGTTAGCTAAATTAACAAAAAAAAAGGGTAAAGGGTTGACTCTTGTTAAATGTATTAAAAGTGAGGATCAAAGAGTCTTCATAAAGGATGGAGAAATTAAAAAAAGAAGGAAAAATGTTTCTATAGCGTATTAAATGATGGTCTATTAGAAAGTGTAAGAGTGGATTAAAATATAAATATCAAAAAATAAAAATGATATTTATTTTCATTAAATTAGAGTTTTAGAAGTGAAAGAAGCCTTAAGAAGATAAGAATAGGGGAAGTTTTTGGTCCAAATAATATATCAATCTAAGTATGAAAATGCATGAGTGATATAGGGTTGCATAAGTTGACAAATTTAATAAGATTATAAGATCAAAGAAAATGACAAATGAATAGAGTAAAAGTACTATGGTATAAATTAAAAAAATAAAGGATATATTCAAAATTGTGTCAATTATTGTGAGTCATACTAGGAATCTTTGGGAAATAGTACTTGAGTAGAAATTAAGACATGAAACAGATGTTTCAAAAAATCAATTTAGGTAACTAAAGAGATCAACTATTGAGGTTGTTTTCTTACTTAGTCGATGAATGGAGAAATATAAAGAGAAGAAGAAGAACCTCCACATATATATATATATATATTATCTAGAAAAAGTATATGATTTGGTCCCTTTGGAATTAATGTGATAAGTATTGAAAAAGAAAATACTTATAGAAGATATATTGAAATCATTAAGGATATGTATGATGGAGCTATAATAAACATAGAAATTATGATTGGAGAAACGAGTAAATTTTCGATTGTGATGGGTTTATATCAAGCCTGGCTTTGAGCCTTTATCTCTTTACTTTAGTCACGGATGGTCTTACCAAACATTTATGAGAAGAGGTCCTTTAGCATATATTATTTGCAGATGATATAGTTTTAATAGATGAAACAATAGTAGTGAATTTGCAATTAAATATGTAGTGAGATGCTTTAGAATCTAAGGGTTTTAAAATTAGTCGAATAAAAACCAAATATATAGAAAACAATTTTAATAATAATAGAATCATAAATGAGAAACTCATTAAGATAGTAGATCAAGAAGTATCATAAAATGATAATTTTAGGTATTTGGCACCAATAGTTCAAGAAGATGAAGAAATTGATAAGGGTTTTTCTCATAGAATTCAAGCCGGGTAGAAGAAATAACAGTGTTTTTAGAATTTTATATGATTGCTAAGTGCCAATTAGATTAAAAAAAATTATAGGATAACTATAACAACAACTATGCTTTAGGTAGTTAAAGAAGAACACACACACACACATGATGAATACTTAAATGAGGATATTGAAATGGACAAGTGGGAAAACAAGAAAAAGATAAAATTAGAAATGTAGTTAGAGAATACTTAAAGGTAGAGTCAATAGGTAATAAAATGAGAACAAGTAAACTTATGTGGTTTGGTCATGTAAATTAGAGACTAGAAATGATAATAGCTAGGAGGAATGAATTTACCATATAAGGAAAAGTTGAAAAAAACTTGATTAGAGGTTATTAGGAAAAATATAAAATTGCTTAGAAAGATAAGGACATAACATAATATAAATAAGAATGGCACAACAAAATCCATATAGTTGACCTTACTCAGAAGGGAAACAACTTTTGAAGATGATGATTTTGTTTGAGGCACATTGATGGAGGACAACCTTAAAATTGAGAAAATCCACAAACTAGTGTTAAGCTGAAATGTTAGGGTAGACTGGTAGAAGTTTGGAAATTTGCATTTTTGTAGCAAAAAAGATTTTGACATAATCAAGATTTGCAATAAAAATAACAAGTATAATAGGAATGAGAAGAGAAACCCTAAGAATCACTCCTAGTACTACTTTTAGGCATCAAACCCAAGAGAACCACTATTACAATCGAATCTCTATGAATAAAAATTATTTACCATAAAACTTTTGTTTATTCTTGTCCTTAATGCGTTAACTATAACAAAATTTTAAAAGATTTAAAAATGACAAAAATACCTTTAAAGATCTATAATTCTCTTATTAGTTAGACTTATGTAAGCTATAAGTTTTCAAAATGGTGTAGGATTCAAGTAATTTTAGATCCACTTGCATACTAACTTGATAAACAATAAAATTATGCTATTGTAACACATTATTTTTTTAATGCCTCAAGACTGACCTACAAGAAAAGTAATGAAATACATATAAAATTTAGTAATAATTCATAATAGAAACATGTACGAAATATTTTATTCCTATAAAACTAAGATTGTTAGGATTATTTAAGGAAAGCCAACTGATGTGGATTTTTATCTTCATCATTCTCCTTGGCTATTAAAAAACACTTGTGCTTTAGTTTGATAATCAATTATCTTGCACCATCTACCTTTTGAATGTCATCCTAAAGTGTCATCCTTAAATTTGGGTGCAATTAATGATGTATCTCTATGCGACAAACTTTGGGGGCAATTAATGATGTATTTCTACATGAAAAATTGACGTTTTGAACATAAGATGATGCATTTTTTTCCTTCCATGCCTTGGAATTCTACATGCCTTTGAATTTCCTTCCCTTTACAGAAGTGAAATTATAGACGTCATAAGTTGGAAGCTTCACTTGAGTTCATCCATCAGTGTCAAATTTTGGTTTGCACACTTGTCTTGAATTTTTGATGCTATTGCTTTAACAATCTTCACTGAATTGTTCAACACAATCGTTTCATCAATTATTTCTTTATCCATCAATTTCTCCATGTTCTTGATTTTTTCAATCTCATCTTTTACTTTATTTAATGGTTGAGCATCCAAATTCATTAAATATTAATGTAGAAAAAGTAGGAAGAAAAGAGAAGAAAGAGGAAGAATTCTCTCAAGGGGATAAGAGTGAAAGAAAAGAGAGAAGTAGGAAAGAATTTAAGGAGAATTAGGATAAGGAGAAGCAATCAATTTCAATTATAAAGTGTTGTCCAACCCTAATACAAGTTACCCTATTTATAGATTGAAAAGCAAAACTCTTATAATTTGCGTAACAAATAAAATACCAAAAATAACCATCTACAAACATAATGTTTTAAAAATCTTTAATCAAATAAAAATCCCTAGTTTCTACAATTGCACTTAGAATATGCACGAATTAGGCTCACATCAAGATCTTCATTAATTCTCCTCGACTTGGAAGAACGCTCTACTGGAATGTTAGCATGATGATACTATTCAAGCAAATTTGGATCTAACATCTGAAGCTCCTCTTTAAATATCCACGTAGCATTAGTGTTAGGCTTGTTCCTTTACTTAACAAGATACCTATGAAGTTCGTCTGCAATAGAAGTAATGATGTCATTCTAGAGGATACTCTCAACTAGATCTGTTGGTGTAAACTGTGTTCGGATTAGAAGTGGAACAAAATCAAAAGTTGAAGAAACACCTGGGTTTGGTATTCCTGTAGGTAAAAGAGGAGGCTCGAAAGTACTTCTGTAAGGAAACAAATCCTTCATATTGAAAGTTGAACTAATTCCCATATTTGGAGGCAAGTCAAGAATAAATGCATTTGGTCCTAATTTTCATAGAATATAAAAAGGACGGTTGGATCGTAAATGCAATTTTTTAAAATAATTTTTAGAAAATCTCTTGGGTTGCATACGAATTATAACATAATCACCTTCATTAAATTCATACTGCTTACGGTGCGTATCAACATCAAGCTTATAAGTTTCATTACTTAGTGCAAATTTTTTTCTTATAGTGACATGAATATTATGAATATGCTATGCAAATGTATCAGGAGAAGTAGGAACATGAATATCAAGTAGTAAAGGTACAATATCAATGGGAGCATAAGGAGCAAAACCTTGAACAATTTCAAATGAGGACTTTCTTATAGATCCATTAACAAAATTGTTATAGGCAAACTTTGTGATGGACAAAATTAAATCTCAAGTACCTAAGTAATCACCTACCAAACACTTAAGTAAAATTTCCAAACTTCAGTTAATAACCATGATTTGATCATCGGTTTGCGGGTGAAAAGTAGAAATTTTTTTTAGTTTAGTACCAGAAAGTTTTCATAAAGTTTTTCAAGAATAACTTATAAAATGGACGTTCCTGTCAGACATAATAGTAGATGGTAAGCCATATATTTTAATAACCTCCTTGAAAAATAATTTTGCTACTTATGATGCATCAACAGTCTTTTGACGTAGTAGAAAATGAGTTATCCTTGAAGATCAATTTACTACTACTACTAAAATAGAATCAAAACCTCTAGGAGTTTTAGGCAAGCCAAGAATAAAATCCATGCTAATATCTTGCAAGGAGTGTGTAGGATAGGTAACGGTGTGAACAACCCTATATTTTTTTTCTTTGCTTTATTAGCTAACACGTTTGACATATAGACACAACTCTAGCAGCATCTCGTCTCAATGAAGGCCTCATAGGTGGTAACTCATTCAATAATTCTTCAGTTGCCACATTCTTAAATTCACTCAAAGGATTTGCAACTTCCGATGACTGAACAATAGATTCATCTACATAAACTCTAGACTTAGACTTTTCTACCAACATCAACACTAAACTAGACTCTCTACTATTTTCTTTTAAATTCTTTTTTAGCCAGAATATGCAAAGGTTTTTTCTCCGGGAGTTCAATGGGAGAATATTTTTTTTGAGGTCTTCTCTCATCGATGGTTTGGCTGGTCTCAAAAAAATAGATTTTTTATTGTATTTGAAAAAGTATTTGTTTGACTTTCCATAGTGTATGACTTTCATATCAAATAACCAACAACGAGCAAGTAAATATGAGTCACATTTATTGGAAGAGCATCATACCATATCTGGTTCTCATAATCTGCAATTTTAATTGGAA
>JAYJMB010015148.1:16208-26355 GCA_036873735.1 Pouteria campechiana
ATTTTCATCATACTCTTAAGTCTAGATCATTAGGTTCATCTAATGAATCAATAACACAATCTATTTCTCTCTCACCATAATTCTTAGTTATCTAAGTTTCTGTTGTGAGAGTACGACTAGTACAATGTGATGCAGTATGATCCTTATCATGACATCTAAAACATTCAACTTCTGAC
The DNA here is from genome assembly GCA_036873735.1 of Pouteria campechiana. Lineage (NCBI taxonomy): Eukaryota > Viridiplantae > Streptophyta > Magnoliopsida > Ericales > Sapotaceae > Pouteria > Pouteria campechiana. Next base: position 16,385 of record JAYJMB010015148.1, read on the forward strand.
ACTATAGGACATGAATTGGATACAACATTGGAGCTAGCATTCCTAGAGAATTTTTGAACATGGTTGTTACTACCTTCACTCTGTGGACTCCCCTTTTGGTTAGACACTGACTTGGATGTATATCTAGTTACCTAATTTTCCCCAACTTGGGAGGTTAAACATCTAAAGGGTGGGGATTTCTGATATTTTTCAAGTTTTAAAGTCTTATAAACTGCCTTTTCAAGGGGCGTATGGGACATGTAAGACCAATTCCCATTTCAATTTAGGTTTAAGGACCATTTACGAATTTAGCATGAATCACCCACCGTTCCTCATTAATTTGATATCTTAAGAAAAGATTGTCAAATTTCTGATAGTACTCGGTGATAGTCATGGTTCCTTGTCGTAAACTCATCCATTGCTCCATGAATTGGTCTCTATGAAAACGAGGAACATATTTTAATCTTAATTTATTTTTCATTTTAGCCCATATATGATATGTGCTTTTCTATCCTCTTCCATGTCCCTTTCCATACTTAACAAGTAATGTTGTACATATCCTATCAACGTCATCTTTGCAAATTGGATGCACTGTGCATCTGTCATATTGTACCACTTAAAAAATCTTTTTAATTTAATTATCTAATCGATAAAGTTGCGAGGATCAAACCGTCCATAAAAAACTAGATACATCAACCTCGATTTTTTTTTTTTTTGATATTATCATCCTTAAGGACATGAAACCTTCTGGAAAACCTTAAATGAAAACCTTCTGGATCTCTAACATCTAGAAAACCTTCTGGATCCTTAAATGAAAGCATTTTACCAAGACCTGTAGATTGAGAATGACCCCTAAGAATACCTCTATGTTGGTGGTGCAATCTTATAGGACTCAGATTATGCCCATTATGAGATTGAACTACATTAGGTTTTGAAAAATTTGTCATTAACTCATCAATAAGACGTTTGCTTAAATGTTTTAGTCTATATTGAGTTTGAAGTTCTAACTGCATTTGAAACTGATTTTGGAGTTTATATTCCATATGAGACAGAGATTCAGTAAAAGTGACTTATTTTAGAGATAGATTCTCATAATTTTGAGCTAGAAAGTAATATTTTTTATTGAGGAGGTCACAGGGTTGTTGAATAGCAGTTTTCAACACTTCAAGTTTGCTGGAATTGAAGAAGAAAACTTCTAAAGCTGTTTTACAGTGTTATATAAGAAAAATCTTTCATTCGGTGGTCTCTATAGATGGATTCAACTTTACTAAAGTGCTCGAGTTGTAGAATAAAGCTGGAATGGTCTAGAAATCACCGGTTCAGATGCCTCAACTAGGTTTCAGTGTAGTCAATTGCTGGATTTGATGATCTTTGGCTTTGAAAGCTTTAGTCGTGCACCCGAAAGTTGAAACTAAAGTTCCACAAAGATTTTGTAGCAAATGATTTTGATTTCTATATGTATAGACCATTGAAACTTGACTCTTAAATCTTACTTATGCAAATAGAAAGCAAGTTCGAATCTGTGGGTGACGAGGCTTTGGTTTGTGTTTTAATATGCAGTGCAGTGGCTTGCGTACAATTAGGGGTGCAACTTGGGCTCATGAAATTTGGGTTTGCCTCAACCCTAACCCTAACACTAACCCAGACCTTAATCCTATTTGAAAAACTTCAACCATAACCCTATTTTTGAAAATAAAGTTCGGGTTGGAAGTTGGGTTAATGAAAATATAGTGACGGTCTGATTGATTAAAATACCATTGTTTAAATTGCTCATTTATATTTCAAACTAAATGAAAAAATAACATGCCATTCAATCCTTGAAATTGTCCATTCATGTTTTAAAGTTCAAACTAAATGAAAAACTGCTCATTCATGTTTCAAAGGTTAAACTAAATGAAAAATTGTCCATTTATATTTTAAACTAATGAAAAACAATACACCATTCAATATTAATGTATATACATTTTTTTTATAAAATATTTATGCTGAAATCAGGTTTGGGTTGATCCCAACCTTAGTCTGGATAATTTAAATCGGGTTCAGGTTGACAAAACATGAGTTTCAACACTGCTCAAAATTGGATTTGGGTTGAACCCGGCCCAAGTTGTACCCTTACGTACAATGGGCTAGAAGCCATGAAAACTTATGCAGAAAGTTGTCATGTGGAAGCAAATATTATACAACAAGAAGTTGTGATTATAGGGAACAAAAACACCAGCAATATGTAAAAACCTAAAAGATTCAATGATTGTTAAGGACTCTGTTCAACCATCAGATATGTCATTGGCTTTGTCTGAAAAATAAGAAGAAAAATTTGATTTGATTGCAGATAAAAACTTATCTAATAGCAAACCTGCAATGGTTGAATATTTGAGTATGGTAAAAGGTATAAGTGTTGAGATATTGAAGAATGAAGTGAATAAGTTTATTCATGAAGATGAATGTCTTTCCAAGACAAAGGAGAAAAATTTCAAGAGGCATCACACAAGGGCCACAACAACAATGCAACACTTCAGATTTATATGTTCTCCCTATATGAAGGCTTTTAAGCTTGAGAAGCATAAGAAGAGAATCAAAGAAAAGAGAAGAATGAAATGGTGCTTTCTAAAGTGTTGTCCAACCCATGAGAATCCAATTCGACATGTTGGACTATATCATCAACTCCTAACAAAGCCAATGAAGACATGTTATAAAGTTGGATTTTGGCTAATATCTCCCTTTGAACTTGAAGACGAGTTTTTTTTTTTTTTTTTTTTTTTTTTCAAGTTGAGAAGAATGATGCAGAGAGTCAAGAGGCGATAATAAATTAGGGTTTATTTATTTTTAGAAATTTCTTATTTGAGATTTTTGGCATAATTTATTTTTGGGATTTGATGTGTACATCAAGTTATCAGCTTATGGATCAAATTGATGGATGATTTGGATTATTGCTTTTATTTATTTACTTAGAGTTTCATTTATGTGCAATACATTAGGTTTGCATAAAGGTTTCCTTTATGTTTTATAAATAGGTTACTTTGTAGGAGGTTTAGGGAAGTTCTATGGTTGATGAATTATTGATTGAGAGTTATTGATATTTTTGGCTTTGTTTTTTTTTATTCTTTCTCCTAATTTATCTAATTTTCTCTCCTTTCATCCCTTTTTTACCTTAATGAGAGAATCTCTCTCTTTCTTCCAAAGTCTTCCCACTTTATCATTGATTTAGGGCATTCTGTCCTATATCAAATATTCTTTTTATACTACCAGCTGTTGTTGAGAAGGCATCACAGCATTAATCTCTTGAGACTTCTTCATTTTAGTTGAAACTATCTTCTTTAGAAACTATATCATTCGCATATGTAGGTTCTCCCTTCTCTTCTACAAATTTCATCTTTTAACTCCCTTGCTAATCCATTGTCTCGTCTAATTTATTGATGACATTATTTGTTTCATTTGCATATTTATCAAGTTCATTAGCAATGGATTCCTCTTACTTTCTTCAGATATAACAAATTGCATTTCACATTACTTGTCTTGATAATTAAGATCAAAGGAAATATTACCATGAGATATAATTCAGTATTTTTTAAATCGGCATTCTTCTTGCTCTTTATTGCCCATAGTTATTGTAGTTATTAACCTCAGAATTATTTACTGGCAATTACACTTAAATTCTACGCGTCAAGTCCGTCACAATGGTATGCATCATGGTTGTAGAGCATGGACATCTAAGGGGGAGTTTTGTTACATTCATTGGAATTAAAACACACCATATAGAATCTGAATAATTATTAGTAGAAAAAGAAACAAGATATCTTTTCATTTCTCATCATGAAGCGTTGTCGATCCATGTGACTTTGCATAGTGAGCGCGTGAGAGATGCATAACATTCACTGAAATCACATTGCACTAAATAAAATTTGAATAATAACCAATCAAGAAAGAAATGAGAGTTTTACCGATCCATGGTGTGGCTCTGTAGGCAACTCCAACTTTTTAATAGTAGATTCTAAAAGCATATCTATACAACTGTCTCCATCAATTATCAACTTCCTAGCTCGGCCTCCGCAACAATCTAACATTTGAAAAATAGTGGTTCCAACATTCAGTTTCTTGTTTCAGGGTTACAAGAATACATCTTAAAGTAACAATGAATGATGTGTTTACTTAATCATCCTATGAATCATCAGCATTAAGCGATTAATTATCATCATCTTGAGCATAATTCTCATTACAATCTTCCTTTTTATCTTAGGAAACATCATTCTTGTAAGAATGCTAAATAACCATATAGATAGAACCTTTAGTAGAATATTTAAAAGCCTATGCCATAATCATGACGTTTGAAGCCTATTAAAGATTAAGCTTATTTTGATACCAAATTGATACAAGACAATTTTAAGATTAAGAAAATTGCAAGTCAATGAGAAGTGGGAAGGTTATGGTTGTTTTGAGGAAAATTGGAAATCAGGATTTTGTTAAAAAAGTTTTTGGCTTATCTAGAATTGCAATAAAGAAATTGCTTATAGGTCTAGACATTACACCATGGGGAATCACTCTCATAATTGAATGTATGGAAAGGAAAACTTTAATCACCATGAAACTTTTATTCATTACTGTTTGTAATAAGCTAGTTATAACGATACTAGAAAAAAAATAAAGATGACAAATACTTTTAAAAATTTGTTATCCTCGTTTGTATCTGATCTTTAATTATAAGTTTATAAAATGGTGTTGGATTTACATTATCTTAAGTCAAGTTGAATATTGACCCAGCTCTGGGAATCACTCATAGGTTTAAACATTGACCTAAGGGAATCACTCTTAGAATTGGATCTATGGAAAGGAAAACCTTATTCACTATTAAACTTTTATTGATTTCTGTTTGTAATAAGCTATTGCTAATGAAACTATAAAAAATTAAACATGACAAAAATACTTTTAAAAAATTTGTAATCTTCTTGTGTGTTTAATCTAATGTTATTAGAACTGGACTAGACTGGCTGGTTCAATCAGTTGAACTGTGAACCGATTATGTCTCTGGTTTGGTTGACTAAGGTCAGGTTAGATTGGAAAAAAACTGTAGGAACCAGATGAACCGCAGCTGAATTGATGAACCGGCTAGATCAGTTCAATGACTTCCGAAAAAAAAAAAAGAAGAAACTCGTGCATCCTCAGAAGGCCATAACAAATAAAAAATGTAAATTCCCTCATTCGTTCGTCCTCTTCAGTGACAGTAAGCCACCAATCAATAAAACTTTTACATGGTGAGATTCTGTCAGGTAAGCCCCCATTTCCTCTCTGATTTTCTTGCCAAAACACCGAAGTTTGTAAAATATCTTTCATGATCTTTAGATGAAAATGCGAAAAATGAAAAGAAGAAACACAGTGAGAGATGGAGAGGTTTTTGGTTCATTGCAATGAAATTGGAGTGTAAGGTTGAACTGCTACCTTTGGAGGTAGATTAATCACCGCAACTCTCTAGCCGCCCATCATTGGAGGAAAGGAAAGTGGGATAAGGTTGGGCACGACAAAAAAGGGAGGGATTTCTCTCAGTACACAATAAAGTAGTTGATGTTACATACACTCATGATATGCTTGCATCTTATTTTAAGTGAAATGAAAATCTAACCTATCTATTAAATTTAGCAGTATTTAAAAATATAAATTATGAACTAATGCCACTAAAAGTCTGTTTCATTTAAAGAACAAAATAATGAATATATAATAATAATAGAACAGTTTAAACTGGTTCAAACAAATGGCTAAACCAGTTTGGACCAAACTGATCATGTCACCAATTTAATTACTGGTTTGGTTTTGATAACATTGGTTTAATCCGTAATTTATGAGTTGCTAAAATGGTGTTGGATTTACATAATCTTGGGCCAAATTGAATACTGACCCAATAGACTATGAAATTAAACTATTTAGCAATACAAAAAAAAATGTTAATAATTTGTGATAGAAACTATGACTAAAATACTTTAATCCTATATAACTAAGGTTGTTCAGATTGTTTAAGAAAAAACCAACCAGCCTGGGTTTTTTTTTTTATATGCATCATACATACATTATCTGTGTGAGCGACATGCATGTCCATGCACATTGTGGTGATGCTTTGAGGAAACAAATCTTGTATATAATAACTAAATTCATGTTTTAGTTTGTGATCTTGGTCTTAGATATCCGATTGTTTTAATGGATGCAACGTTCGTTCAATGTTGTGAGAATTCGAAATTCTTCTTGTCAGGTTGCAGGAGGCGATGGCACAGTAGGTTGGTTGTTAGGAAGTATTGGTGAGCTTTTCAAAGAGAAACGAGAACCTGTTCCTCCAATTGGGATCATTCCTCTTGGTACTGGCAATGATCTTTCCCGGAGTTTTGGTTGGGTAAAGATCTCCTTTTCATGGACAACCATGTTTGTTGCTTCCAGAAATTTGTTATAACTTGGTCGAATATTTCCTCCAGGGTGGTTCATTTCCTTTTGCATGGAAATCAGCCGTCAAGCGTTCTCTCTATAGAGCTATCACAGGTCAAATTTGCCGTCTTGATAGGTTAGCATGCTCTTTGATTAATGGCATTTTATTCATGTTTTTCCCAACTGGAAGATGCTGCTGTTGCTGTCACTGTCATGTTTGTTTATATATTGTTTTATTTTTCTTTTTGATGGTATCAGATATCCTGCTATAAGCTGTAAAAAGGGCTATAATCTATTGTAGGTCCACATACTGTCCTGGGAGGGGTAGGCTAGAAGCAGTTATGACTGTCAGTATTTTTTATACACAGCAGCTTCTTTCAGGGTTGAACCTGTGTTTTCATGTTGGCCACTTAATGTTTCTAACTTTATATCAATGCACCCAGCATTGTCCAATCTTTTGCTGGAAACCATCCATCAAAATATTTTCCTAGAAACCAGATAAAATAACTACAATGCAAGGAGCACAACAAGAAGACAAAAAAAAGGATCTCTCTCTCTCTCTCTTAATTGCTTTGTATTTTGGATTGAGATTTAATTCTTTACTGAACACTATATTATTGTGAGGGTGGTTAACAATGCCCATCTTGTGCCTTATATAATGAGCAATGCTAATTACAATTTCTTTTTGTACAATACAGTTGGCAAATTGTGGTTTCTATGCAATCAGGAGAGGAAGTAGAAGTGCCACACTCTTTAAAGCATATGGAGGAGTGTCCTTTTGGCCAGGTCATGACTGTTGCCAATTTGTTCTTATGAGATTTCATTTGATGTCGTAAGTTTCCATGGGTAATGTGTTTCTTGGTAACAAACAACTTACATGGATGTTGAACATAACTCGATTATGATAAATGCATATCATGAATGTGTTATTCATATCTCATGAATCTTAGTGCTTGAACTTGAGGGCTTTAAATGGGGAAGCCCAAAAGGATATGTGAAGTTGGAAAAATAAGTTAATGGTCTAGCATATTCATGATCCTTATTTGAGTGGAATGCTGTTTATATCATCATCGTCAAAAGCTGTTTCCCATTTACGCTGGGTTAGCTACATGGATTTTGTTGCACTATTCTTGTTAGTTTTGAGTTATGCCATCATTAAGTCCAACCATTTTCATATCATTCCTAATACTCACTAACCAAGATTTTTTGGGCTTCCTCTAGTTCTCTTATAATCTTTTATTGTGATAAATTTATTCCTCCTAATTGGTGCTGTTTTTAGTCTCCATTTTACATGACCACAGCACCTAAGTCTACTTGCTCTTATTTTATTACTTATTGATTCTACCTTTAAGTTTTCTCAAATTACTTCATTTCTAATTTTCTCTGTTATTGTTTTTCCACTTATCCATCTCAACATCCTCATTTCAACAACATTCATTTTTTGTATAATGTTCTTTTACTGCATATATATATATATATATATATAATGAATGTCGCTGAAATGGTGATGTTGTTTATATAGCTGATTCCAATTAGTAGGTCTAAGAGTCCGATGGTAGATGCTATAAGAACAACCAAAAAAATTTGTTTTTGTATTGGGATTTTTTAAGAGGGGTTTGTCATGGGGTATTACTTTTGAGAGGCTGTAAGATTTGATTTTGAAGGTGGGCATGGTTATGGTGGAATAAGAGGCTGACTGAAGAAGAGAATAGGTGACATGTTTGGAAATTGAGAGATTGTGAATTTGAGTGTATGCAAGAGATTACTTCATATATGCAGGCATTGGGAAGAAGGTCCACTTTGGTAAATAAAAAGAGAATCTTGAAGGATATGAATTGTTACATAAATAGTTTATGGTTATGATTTATTTAAAAATATTATGACGCTATGGCATTTGTTGGCTTTCAACTATACCTGGAAAGGTTCTAGAAATAATCTCAAGCTTTTATTGAGATCTCAAGCTTAACTTGATATCTTGGCGAGTAATCTGGATAATCCTTTTAAATATAAGTTACAAGAATCTTCTTGCAAGGAAAGCATTATTATTTTGAAACACTTGACTTCTAAATTCTTTCCAAGCAACATTTACAACAAGATTTCCATCTCTAATACCTACATAATTCAAAATTAAAGTCTTTAACAAAACTCCTATAGAATGTTGTGGCTTTTCATTGAAGATTATGCACAAAAAAGTTTCTTTACTTTTAATAGAAAATTTAATGCGTACTGTTCATATTTGTTTCAAATGTTTTGCGTGGCCACTCTCTCCTCTAATGTGCTGTCAATATTTTACAAAGCTTTTGCAGTTCTGTCAATAAGTTTACTGTATTGTTCTTTGCTTTTCTATTGACTGCTTGCATTCAACATGATACAGGATGGGGATATTGAAGGGGAATTGCCTGAAAGCATATCTTGCTTTGGAGGTGTCTTTTACAATTATTTTAGCATAGGTACATCTCTTGTTTGTGGCCATAATGTGTATGTCACTTATTTGCATGATTCCTTTCACATGAGCTTGTCATCTTAAGATAATATTAGCAGTTTTATGCTACGCGCTTGTTTCTGGTTCAATGATGCTTAGCACATTAAGGCATTGCTATCTCTGCCTTGTTAAGTTTAGGGATGTGGATTAGAGGCCTTAATATAAAGATAATAGTGGATCCCATTGACATGTTTCGGGGCTGCAATTATTTCGTTTTGGAGAACTGGGGACATGTTACTCTTGGATCAATTGTTTGATGATTAATGGGCCATTATGAGAATAAGGTTCCTCTTGAAAATTTTTTGCATCAAATTTCTTGTTTTCCTAGTCCTTTGTCTATTATGTGTGAAGGACACTTAAAACGAATTTTTAAACAAGACCTCATTTTGAGGAGTGTAAACGACATTTGGGATGCATTTGATGTTAGGGGTACATTTTGGAGATCATCTATTTTTTGTGCAGCTGGGATGCATTCAAAGGTAAGAAATATGGGCCAATCAACGTTAAGTAGGGGCTCATTTTTCGTAAATCATCTTTTATTCTTTAGTAAAGTTATTGTTCAATAATGTGAGGGAAAATAATCCAGTAAATTATGGTTATTTTCATTTACAAATTGGTTTTATCTTAGCTTGTCAATTTGACAGGAGGTAGTTGATAGATATATTTTCTTACTAAAAACATGTAGTCTCATCATCAAATACATGACCAAACCAGAAGGAATCTATATTTAGTGTCTCATGTCCTTGCAGATTTTTTCATCTTTTCTGGATATTTACCTGATGTAAAAAAATTCATCCATCATAGGATTGTAAATTCAAACTGGGGTTGAACAGCTTTTATAACTACACAAGAAAGACTTGATTGTTGGCTATTACTGCTGCCGAACTTGAAGGTTCTTTTAAATCCAGCAATAAAAACTTCTGTTACTGTCATTTTTTAGAAGGTTCAAGACCCATTTGTTTGCCAAAATGGACTTTATTTAAAACTTCAAAGGGTAGCAGCATAAAAATAGATTTCTAGCCTTAGCAGCTAGATGTAAGGTTGTGGCAGTTTGTGCCAGAAGATATGCTTGATGTAGACATGTGATAAATTCTTATACACTTAAGCCCTT
>JAYJMB010015148.1:26455-45442 GCA_036873735.1 Pouteria campechiana
TGTAAGGTTGTGGCAGTTTGTGCCAGAAGATATGCTTGATGTAGACATGTGATAAATTCTTATACACTTAAGCCCTTAGCAGCTAAGGTTAATAAGCTAAAGGAATGCATGCCCAAACAAGATTTTGAAGTTAACATCCCGTATAAATTGACATGCTTTTGGATGCTGGCTTAAAAGAAAGGAAAATACAATTCCTTTTAACTATCCTTTGGCTCTTTGGTGGTACTTTCTCAATTTCTTTGCGGCTGGTTAGTTTTTGAAGCTCATGAACTGTCCAGGAGGAGTCACATAATTTTCCCAGAGAAGTGTAGTTTAGAATTTTGCTTATGCAAAGCTGTGTCAATTTGGAAGGAGAGAAGGGAGTCTTTAGTAATAATTTCTTTTTTCCCCCTCTCTTGTCACTGAGATTTTGGGGGTACCCACTCAGTCTTTTGGTCTATGTCAACCTTGGTGGCAAGTTTGTCAGAGAGAACATTAACTTTGGTTGCATTCTCATCATGGCAACCAAAAAAGGACTTTTTTTTCCCTTGTCTTGTTGCTTAAATTTGATTTGGAAGGAATGAACAATTGAGGCATCTTGGTAAGTCTTAGAATATGAGGTGCCTCAAAGGTATGCATCCAATGATATGAAAGTCACATCTGTTGGTCACAACCTGTGTTCCTTCTCCAAAGTGTAGGTTGGCACATTGTTTGTGCATCCCACCTGAATGCATGATATTCATATGACAAGCATAAAACAGAGAGTGGGAAAGTTTTAGTGTTAACACACAAGTGTCTAAGATTGGAAACGAGGAGTAAGCGAGCAAGTCCAAAACATGATCTGAAGCTGGAATGGCTCCTAGTTGGATGGATTGTCCAACTAGCCTTTATACTAAATCATGCACACAGTAAACTTCCATTGACATTGCCCAGAAGGAGGGAGGTTGGTAAAAACCTCATTTTTCAGCATAAGAACATTGAAAGTGGTAGGCTGTAACCATTGTGTATATCATTGAAGTCACAGAGGGGAGTGAGAAGTGCTTCATAGTATTTGTATGCTAGCCTAAGGAAACGTTTCCAAAGTTTGCTATAGAAGTACTCTAACCATGATGAGGGATGTAGGTAAAAACATGATATTTCAATGACATAGTATGGAAGGAGGTTGAGCAAAACAACTTATCACATGCTAATTTAAAGACCAACCTCATAAATGCATTTTTAGCACAGTATATAGATAGATTAGAGTACTCTCCAATCCAATAGCTACTTCCATAATGTGGTAGATGATGGGCTGGAGTTTGCAGTTGTCTCAGGATACTTGCATGGAGAATTATACAAGTTTTATTAATGCAAAAAAAAAAGAAGCCAAACTTCACTTCTGTATGAAAAGTTTCTTTGTATGTCTTCTTTCTGTGGAAATAAAAGCAGTCATAACATGTAAGCCACAGACAGATTGCTTGTTAGTGCTACGTGAGAACGAACTTACAGAACTGGTTAGCCAACCATATTCCTCAATCCTCATCAATGTTTTCTAATTTCTCCTCCTCCTCTATGGTCCTGCATGACTATGCAATGCAGAACAAGATGGAGAAAGGATAAATAGGGAGGGAAGAAAGAATGGCAGAGAAGAATGCAGAAGAAGAACCTGTATTACTTGCTGAAACTCGATTAGATGCTCATATTTGATTGACAATTGTCATTTTTATAGATGCAACAACTCTAAAATTAGATAAATCCAAGTTTGGCTAATTCTTTCTCAAAATTTTTTTCATTTTTCAAAAACCCTTTCGACTCTGAGTGTTTCTTTTTCGAAGAACTTTTTCTATTGTAAAAATCCTTTCCACTACCAATGCAACAATAGTTGAAATATTTTAATTATCCATACAACAGTTTTTGCTGCATTTGTAATATTGATAAATACTTCTTTATTGGCGGTTCTGAAGAAAGACATTATCGAATTAGTAGAGATATTATTTTTTTCTGAAAACTTTATTGGAAAAATATAAAAAATTTAGAAAAAAAGAGACAATTAAGAAATTTTCAATGAAACTTTTTAATACATTATTATAAATAGAAATACACATTTTGAGCAAAAATATAGACTAAAAAGCTGCCATTGAATGAATAATGGAAACATATATGAGAAATGCAAATGCACAAACAGAAGGGATAGTAAACACAATTTAAATTGTCAATTTATTTAAAAAATAAATAAATTAAAACTATTTTTAAAAATTAATAAAAAAATTTGTGAGGTTGGAAATCCATGCTGAAAATAGCAATATAGACTTTCTTTTAACTTTTTATCAGTATCATAAAAGTGCATTTACATATAATTTTTTATTTACGTTTTTTCTTCAAAATTCTTAATTTTTCTAATTAATAAAATATAGATTTTTCAACAACAAATCACTGAAAATCATTAAATCTACCATGCTATTGCCTATGAAGGATTTTTCAAACATTCAGCAATAGATTTGGGATGAATTAATTTTCCCCAAATGACAAATTTATTCCCAATCTCAACAGAAATTGCAAAATCTATTGCATAATACAATTAAAATCTATATTAATTAAATCTATAATATATAAAGTGTTATAAGAAATTAATTTCAAAGGAAACAAGCAACAGTTGAAAATGAATTTTTGTACCTATGTAATCTCTGGAATTCTGAATGAAAAAGATGGATTTAATGCCAAAAATCTGAATTTTTCTGCTTCTAGTCTTCATATATTGTATGAGAATAGAAGTTTTGAGGAGAGAAAATAGGTTTCAAAGGTATAAGAGGCAAGACAGTGTCCAAATTGGTATTATCTCCCAGCATTCATGATAATAGCGACTTGTTCTTCTTATAAATTCAATAAAATATCGATAATATCTCTGATAATATTGATATTATCTCGGATAATATCGATATTTATGGGAAATCATAGATAATTTCTTTTTTAGTACATTTATGATATTGGTGGGGACCTAAAACGTTATTACCATTGATAATATTGATGATAATATTAATTTTAAGAACACTGAGTTTTTGTTCTTATGTTTGTTATTTGCACTGGAAATAATTATATGTTTGAAATATGGCTCTGTGTTCTCCATCATTGGTGTATGTAGGTTGTGTGCTAGCCTCTTTTTTCAAAGAAGAGAGAAAAGGAGTAATGAGAAGCTGGGTTTGTAGAAATTATATGCAAGGTTTGCAGAGCTGGAGAGGAAATTTAAAAGGACAATGTTAAGGTCTAGAAAGGATGCATATTGTTGAGTTGGGTACTTTTGCAGCAGTTCTTGCTCTTGCTCACCCTTTCTGATACCTCCACCTGAACTTGACTAAACCGGGTACTCAAGCTTAGGTTTGGTCATCCCACTACAAAAAACCTCAGGCTTGGTCCAGGTTGGGATTGGCAGTAACTTGCGAAGTTTTGGCTTTCCTCTTGACTGACTTTTTGACTGTCATATTTGTTGCGGGAAAAAAAAAAAATGAAAAGGTACAACAGACAATCTTAAAAACCTGATGGAACTAGCCAATTCAACTTAGTTCAATCCTGTTTGGTTCTGTTCATTCCAAAGTACCAAATATTGTACTGAGCAATTAGCTTAAAGAGAAAAGTCGAGGATGCACTTGTTTTTTGCTTAGATGGTAACGGAGTTTCAATATGCACATATGGTCTAGGGTTGACCTTTGGCTATGGATGGTTTTTCATGTTTTCTTTCTTTTTCTTCTAACCACTATGCCATTTAATATTTTTAATTTTAAATGATAATAATGATTTTTGACATAATTACATTGCATTTCAAACTGGTCTGAATGAATAGGTGGACCAGTTTGAACTGAACTGGCCAGTGGCCTAGTTCATTCACCCGTTCAGTTTTTACAATATGGAATTCACTCACACGGGGGGAATGGTCATGATTCTGATTTGTATTGAATAATCTTTATGTGTTCTTTTATCCATTTGTTGTTTGTTTCATATTTCTTCAGTTTCTTTGGTAAGAACGACTGTAAAATTTTACCATTGCAGTGTTGCTTCATAACCACATGGATCAATGAAACTAGGCAAATAATCAGTTCCTATCAACCTCTTATGTTTTCCAAATTCATATGTCTTTTAAATGCAGGAATGGATGCCCAAGTGGCTTACGGATTCCACCAATTGCGAGATGAAAAACCACACCTTGCACATGGTCCAATTGCAAATAAGGTATTCTTAGATTTTTCTGTTCTTTTTTATCATTCTTGTCATTAATTTTCTTATTTTTCAGTCTCAAAGAACATGACATTGCCTACTTATTAAGCAACTTCATTCAGAATATAAACAGTTCATGCCTTCATGGTATCATTTTACTTAAAAGACGTGTTATTCTTCTTCTCTTCATTCTTCAACCTTCTGTCCACTGCAGTGAAATCTAATTAGGCACACTTTGAAGTTAAAATAAAAGAAAAGTCAGTTATCATGAAAGTATTGCCTCAACTTTCAATAAGTGCTATTGAAACTCTAATTGTAATGGCCTAGTTTTTGGGAAAGCATACCTCGGTATATACTTCACGTATAATACCTTATTTAAAGGTACGTTGCCATCCCCAGTGCATACATTTCTAGCGTTAGGATCAAAGGTTGGGAGTTGGGACTAATAAGAACAAAACATAATAGAGGAGAAAACTTACTTGGTCAAATATATATATATATATATATATATATATATGCTTTTGTCATCCTCCATTGGACTTCTCTACATCTCCTGCTAATATATATTAATACTTATTTTCTCTGAAAATATTTTTTAAAAAGAAGGCATGAGCTTGAAGCTTAGCAAGTAAACAACTTTTCAGTAAAATATAATTCAAATATTTTTTTCTAAAACTTAATCATCATATTTTCAAGTTCATTATTCAAGATTTGAAAACAATACTCATGTACACCACTTATTCATATGCAACAAAACCATGTACATGTGTATACATGCATGTCATATATATTTCATTCAATGCATATTTCACTCAATGTTGGGGACCCTTTCAATGGGCATTGCTAGCGACTGCTATAGCTCTAAGGAGCTTTCTCAACAATTGTCGTAGTCTTAGGCTTGGTGATCACATTAGCATTGACCTAGTGTAACTATTACATCTTTCATAATTCTAGGCTCAGTTATCACTGACCTAGTTTGATTACCTAACTTTCATTGTAAGCCCCACACATAAAAATTCATCATGCTACTCACTTATGCATTATGCTCAATGCACATGTCTTATAGCCATACTCAAAATGTTTCATGCTTATATAATCTTATTTTCTCAATATGTATGATATACTCAATTTCATCAAATCTACTTGTAATAAAGCATTTAAAGTAATAATTTTCATATAATTTGAATTAAATTATCAAAGCCTCCAATCTAATGAGAGCATGTAGACATAATGTTTAGAAAAAAATTACATTATGAAACTAAATCATATTATAAACACTATAAACTATCCTTTTATAATGAAACATTTCATAAAGAAATCTTTTCAAATACACTCTTGATTTAAGTCTACTTAACTTGGGTTTCATTTGAGAAGTCAACCTTGTATTCCCACTTGACTCTGCTATTTATCTGTTTCATAAAATTGCTTATTTAGAATTTCTCTCTTTTTCTACTTCTCCTCTCCCTTTCTTTTCTTTTTTTTTTTCCTTTTCTCTTTCTTACCTTTTCTTTTTAGCCTACTTACACAGACAACTAGCTGGGGTGGGAATTCCCCAACTGCATCCTCCTCTCTCCCTTCTTTTCATCTCTCCTTTTCTGTCTTTCTTTTTTCTCTTTGTTTTCTCTTGTCTGCTCAAATATTGCTAGATGTTGGAGAGACGAAAGGGCTTCGGCCCTTTGTTAATATTTTATTATTATTTTAATTTTTTAGTTTATTACTTAAGATGCACATGCATTCTATTTAATACATTTAGCAAACCTTTTTTACATCATAAATTTATTCATCATTAACTTGCCCATAAAATTTCATAGCCATATGACTTTCCATTATCTTGATCTAAGCCTTAGAAGTTACCACTATCACTTATAACTTTCCGTCATTATTTTATTAAAATTCATTATTTCGTTTTAAAATTCACCCATTAATAATGTAATTCCATGTATAATAAGGTTCTTGCAAATTTTCATCTTAATTAGACCTTAATTGATATTGATTTAAGCATTTGAAAACCAATAGTAACACTTTAAAATTCATATACCTTAATTCGCACCTTATTTTTCACTTTAATAATTAAACTCATATTTAGAGACCAGGAATGAAAAATTCGATCCAACAATTGGATTCCTAGCTTAGGAAAATCTTAGGAGAGCATTGTCCCTTCTTTATTTTGCACATTTCATATATTAATTTCCATCAAAATATATATTAAACCATTAAAACTATTAATTTTTAAAATTTTAATTATATCTCCAAATATATACATTATTATCCAAATTCAACCATCCAAATTAAAGTTCATGATGTACCCTATTTGCCTATGAAATTTCAGTTCAATCGGACCATAGGATTGGGAGACATTGGCTCTCAAAGATGGACGCACTTGAATGTGATGCTCCACATGTTACCAACATGTGTCCCTGCCATGTGTTGCAATGTCATTTGTAGCTTATTCCTCCCATATGCAAGGCACGCATAAGTAGCCCCTGCTTGCGTATGTGCGCAATTGGGCTTGGCCAAGCCCAAGCCCAATACTCCAATATAAGCCCATTGCTCCAAATCCAGTTACTTGCCAACCTAACTGTTGGCCTAGGCCCATGGCTCACTAGTTTTAGTCACCAAGGTCAAACCATCATTTTTTTTTAAATAAAACATGGGTATCACACAAATACAAGTCTTTTGGGTCCTAATTTGTATAATATGTGCAAATCTGATATTTAAGAGTCACTAGTCCAAACTTGGGGACGTATTATGATAAAAGTAAAAACATGCTAAAGTATGTCGATTGCTTTGTGAAATTATTTCTTTTCTCAAACCGACATGCAAGCGTAAAACCTCAATTTCTATTCCTTTCATTCAAAATGCTGTTATGGCATTGAGGCAAATGCTATCTCTGGGTAAAACATGCTGCCATCATTCTTTCAGTTATTCCTGAGCAGTGTTCTTAGAATTGATATTTTCGTCGATATTATGAACGATAATATCGTTTTAAGTCCTCACTGATATGATAAATGTCCAAAAAAAAAAATCTATATTTTCATATAAATATCAATATTATTGGAGATAATATCGATAATATCAATTTTATCAGAGATATTATCAATATTATCGTAGATAATATCAATTTTATCGAATTTATTGGAAGAAAATGGCTATATTATTGTGAGTGCATGGGATATGATATTGGTTCAGATGTTATCTTGCTTCTTATCAGTTTGAAACTCATTTTTTCTCCTCCAAATCACTATTCTCATACAATATAGGAAGATTTGAAACTAAAAAACTTATATTTTTGACATTAAATCTGACTTTTTTTATTGAGACATTCAAAGACCACATAGGTACAAAAATCCATTTTCAATCAATTTTCTGTTGCTTATTTTCTTCAAAATTAATTTCTTCCAACACTTTATATATTATAGATTTGATTAATATAAATTTTAACTGCATTATAAAATAGACTTTCCAATTTCTATTGAGATTGGAGATGAACTTGTCATTTGGAGAAAATCCCCAAATTGTTTGATTTATCTCAAATTTGTTGCTGAATGTTTGAAAAATCCTTCAGAGGCATTAAGATGGTAGATTTAATGGTTTCTAGTGATTCGTAGTTGAAAAATCTATTTTTTTAATTGGAAAAAATTAGGAAGTTTGGGGGAAAACCCTAAATAAAAAATTATATGTAAATGCATTGTTTTGATATTGACAAAAAGTTAAAAGAAAGTCTACATTGTTATTTTCAGTATGGATTTTCAACCTCACAGATTTTGTTATTAATTTTAAATTAACTTTAATTAATTTTTTATTAAAATAAATTAATAATTTAAAATTTGTTTACCATTCCTTCTGTTTGTGTATTTGCATTTCTGATATATATTTCCATTATTCATTCATTGTTGGATTTTTAATCTACATTTTTGTTCAAAATGTATATTTATATTTATAATAATGTTTTAAAAAGTTTCATTGAAAATTTCTCAAAATTTTCTATTTTTCTAATTTTTTTGTATTTTTCTGATATAGTTCCTAGAAAAAATGATAATATCTCCAATAAATTCGATAATATATTTTTTCAGAGTGACTGATAAATAAGTTTTTATTGATATTATGAACATTGGTCCTGAGCCATAGAAAGATGGACATGCCATCCATTAGCTGTTGGAAAAATATTTTACATCCATCAAGAGGTGTGTTTCTGTTGAGGGATGCACGGTGTCACATTTTGACAGATAACACCTCTTGGTGGCATTTCTCTGAGGTGTTTTTCTGTTGAGGGATGCACAGTATCACATCTTGACAGATAACACCTCACGGTGGCATTTCTCTGAAAAAAAGCTGTTACAAAGCACTTTATCCTTTCCAGTTTCTATTTTGAAATAAAAATGTTCTTGTTGTTTCTCCAGGGTGTTTGACTTTGTTATATTTGCAAAATATCAGTGGTGTTTTCTGACAAGCGTAAATAAGATTTTTAAGGCTTTCCCAAGGAGAGGTTTTAGCAAGAAACTCCTCCCCCCTGGATTTTCAGAAGGAACTTTTCCTTTCTTTCTTTCTTTCTTTCTTTCTTTCTTCTTCTTCTTTTCTTAACCACTTTGTGAGAAGCTGCTCACAAAAGAAGTTTCTTGTGAAGTTGTCTAGCATCAAATATACTGGATTTGGGTGTTAAGGGTTTCTCTTGATGTATGGGAGGAACAGGCGAAGACCTGTGGCTGGATTTTATTTCTAGGGCATTTTGTCTTTATAAGTTTTTAAAACTCTGTGCATCTGATTTTTCTGAAATTACCAAGTCAAAGCTTCTGAATTAATTGATTTGATCTAGTTTTGTATAGAGGGAAATAGCAGATGACACAAAAACTAAACAATCACAGGCTGACTTGCTAGCAGTGAAGCTGCTTGCCAGAAGTTATGTGAAATGTAGCTGAAAAAGAATTTCAGACGTAGTTTTTCTGGGTTCCAATAATCAAACAGGGTTGGATTCTTCACTGCTTAATCGATATGTGTAGAAGATCAGCTAAGCTATTTTTCCTTTTGTACAAGCTTGCTTGGATTGCACTAACAATGTATTCATATTGTTCTATACTGCTCATGGTTGGAACATGTGATTCCCTATTATTGCACATGGATTTCTTACTGCTTTTTCTATTTCTTCCTAAAATATACACATGCGTAAGCCACTGAAGTTCAATCAAGTCTTGGATATTCTCTGCTTCCATCACTCTTAAGGAGGTATCCTGTTAAGAACTCACAAGTTTTAAATGCAAAATGAGTTTAGCAATTAGTTCATTGGGATCTGATGATGTGGTTTTATTTCTCAGTTACTATTTTTCCCATCTAATAGTTGATAAAAAGCATTTGTATACTTCTTGTATACCAAACACTTTCTTGCTCACTGGTATTACTAGTTCTCTGGAGTTGTTTGCCTTTTTAATGTGTTAATGCCTGTTGCTGTTGCTGTTACTTTTTTATGTGGACATTACTCAAGATTGATAGGAATGGCACTGTAAGATCCATGAAGCTGATCCCACTTAGTGGAAAATAGCTTTTGATGATGATGATGAGTGCTTGTTGCTGTTTTAGACCATATTGATCAACAATTCAAGCTTCTCTATTTTTCTGATCTATCTTTTTTTATTTTTATTTTTGTTTTAAGGTCTATTATTTTCTTAAAATCATGCATCTCAAAATGTTGAACATGAAATATGATTATTGAGGATCCTTGTATTGTAGCTGATCTACTCTGGCTATACTTGCTCCCAAGGGTGGTTCTTCACACCTTGTATGAATGATCCAAGCTTAAGGTTAGCCATTTCTTCACACCTTTGTCTTTAATGTTCTTCTTCATGCTTTATTAAAAATTTTGAAATTTAAAATAAAACCACTGAACACTTCATCTATTATTTGTTAAATATTATTCCAATCTGCCAGAGCACTAAGATAGAATTTTGGGTCTGTAAGTGTGGTCATTCCTTTGCATCCATGCCATTGGTAGTTCTGTCTTCTCTTGTTGGTCTTTGCTATATTCTACTTGGAAACATTCCATGTGCGAAGGAATAAATAAAACAAGAATTGATGAAAAGATCTCCTTGAGTCAGGTAGATCATAATGTGGGAGAGGAGAACATTCTTAAGCTTTAGTGAGACAATAGCAAATACATTAAGTTGTGAAACTGAAGATTCTGCAGTATGAATGGCATGACGATTTTGCAAGAATGTCCATTATGAGAGGACTCGGTAAACAATGCACAAAAAGGTATTGAATAACTGTAATGGTGGCTGCAACAGCCAGCAGCATTGTCATTATGTAACAGCCTGCAGCGCCTCTTATAATGGTTGTTATGGCACTAATTTGTTTCTTTTGGAAACATAATTGATCTTTGGATTCATTGATTCAGCCTTAAACTTTGATTTTTGATTGAGAAGCAATGAATATAGTCAAATATACTACTATAGGGTTCACTTGAGAGAGTTTTGTGTTGAAAATGAAAAATTCAATTCATTCTTCAAACCATTGCACAACCTTACCCTATGAGCATCACTCCCCCAGCCATTCTATAAGCAGACACCCTTCTTGATGTCATCACTCTTCAGAATGATTTGCAAATATCACCTTCATCATTGATCATGATGACTTTCAGTTTGAATGTCTATGTTGTTTTTCTGGAACTTTAGGTATTTGTCTGTGTTATGAAGTTGAGAATAATATTATTTAGTCAGACAATTCTGGTTTTGCTGCTAGTCTACTTTTGATTGAGGGTAATTTAACTGTTAATTTGCACTCTATGAATTTACTGAATACAGGGGACTCAATAGCATTCTGCGCCTATATATAAAGAAGGTCAATTGCTCAGAATGGGAGCAGATTCGAGTTCCTTCAAAGTAAGTCAAATTAGATTCTGGTTTCATTGCATGCTATGCCAGTTATATTTCTAAGAATCTAGTTGAGGTTACTCGTCAGCAATGTTCTTGGGTTGTTTATGCTGACTATTTGATCTACTGTAACATGTTTTTAAATCAATTAATCATGAGCTGTCTTGTTTCTTTACAATTTCAGCAAGCCTTTCAAAGACAATTTTTATTCTTCGCAAAATGTTATCCACTCATACTTTTGGTAGATGGCTTCATAATTCATTCATTTCTTTTCCACTTGATATGACCCAACAAAGTTTATTGTTTGCAGCGTCAGGGCAGTAGTCACTATGAATCTTCACAATTATGCAAGTGGAAGGAATCCATGGGGTAATCTAAAGCCAGAGTATTTAGAGAAGGTATGACTAATTGTATATGAGACCTTCCTATCAGTGGATTATTGCTTGCTTTTTTTTCCCCCTCCTTTTGTCTTGTTGTTCTTCTTCTTCTAGGGAAGGAGCAAATATAGTCATTGTTCCCATTATTACTGTGGAGGCTTTATGGCATTCAATTTGCAAAGGATTTGAACAACATATATGATATATTGCTGATAGATGAGTTACAGATATTAGCTCTCACATTTCAAAGTATTCAGAAAGCAAAACTAGATAAAAATGGCTCCTTCAACTGCATTTGTGTTACCAGCTGCCTACATTATTTCTTCCTTTTGCATTTTTCTCTCTTCATATTTGTTTGGTTAAATTCCCTTCCTATGCTAAGGTCTTGATGTGTTCCTATGCTAAGGTCTTGATGTGTTGATTTTAAGATGGTCCAAGAGACATTATTCAGGACTCTCTGCCATTTGCTTTAGCAGTAAAAATTCAGTGTTTCTGTTAAGGATATTTGGGTATTTTTCTTTTCATGTATCTCAGCACTCAGGTATGTCTTTGGAAAGCATACTAAGAATGTCTGAAACTGGGTTCACTTGCTCCCTTGGTAACAAGTGAACCTCTTGCATGTCTATTCATGGTGAAGCTTGAAAGATTTTCAGGTCAGATTTAACTGTAAAGATTTAAGCCTAGCATTTCATAACTGGTTTGGTGCGACTGGAAGTTCATACATTGTAAAAGGTTATTTCTGGTTCAAGTTTTGGTCTCGTGTCTGAGTCTACTCAGCTGGCACTAATGGGTGTTGACATCAACCTGGTTCTGCAAGCATCTGAGAGGCCTAACCCAGTTTACATGAACCTGGTTCCAATTTTTGAGCCCTTTTAAAAAATGCATACTGGTTTGGCTATACGAAGTATCTATTAAGAGGTCAGGTACTCGATTGCATAAATTTTCTCTCTTACAAATCATGGCAAATTACCCTCACTTTTGTACAAACTCTTGAGAGTCTTGGGGTCTGCTTGCTTTCAGGGAGAATTTGTCTATTGTTTTTTTTTTTTTTTTATGTTCCAAGGGAATATTGTAGTTGGGTTAAAACTTTCTGCGGAATTGTTTGAAGGGTCACCTAGAAACATTGCGGTACAAACGTTTCATTTAATGCTTAAAATGATATATTTAATAAATCTAATCCACTAGCCATGTTTAGCACTATTTATTTAATTATATCATTTGGAGGTCTAAGTGGACCACATAATTTATCTCACTTTTTCAGTTAATATGAAGCCGTTATAATTTAGCTCAATTTTAACGGCTTCATATAAACTGAAAAATGAGATAAATTATGTGGTCCACTTAAGCCTCCAAATGATATATTATTTTTGTATCTTGATTAAATAGACAGCGCTAAAAATTATTAGTGGATTAGATTTATTAATATATCGTTTTAAGCATTAAGCAAAACTTTTTCACCACAACTGTGGTGAAAATGTTTCTAGGTGATTATTACCCTTGTTTAAATTATGTTTATTTTGGATACTTATTCTTCCTAGGAATGGGGATAAAACTGAGTTATGTTTGTCAACAAATTTTCTTTCTGTATGTCTGCCCATTCCACCCCTATCTTCATGATTTCCTGATTTTTTAATTCTCCATCTTTCATCTTTTATCTGAGATGAGGCCTTTTGGAAACTCTAGAGCATACGAAAACAGATAAAAATTTTATCCATCAGTTTTGCTTGTGGAGATGCATGCATGTATGCATCTATTATTCTAGGTTCATGCCTTAAATCTCTTGACTACCCATAAAAATATAAAAACAAATAAACAAACACAAAGTGGTTACAAAGCATGAGATTAATAAAGGTGTCTGAGTCTAGCATATGAGCATCCATATGAAGCCTTCTCACATCTCCATGAAAGTGAAGTTCTTTCTTGAAATAGCTTTCCATAACTGATTTTATTTTAGGTTTCAGTTTTTTCTTTATTTGTCTTTGGCTTGTTTTTCTAGGGTAGTGGTTTAAATGGAAAAAAGTCTAGAACTAGGTTTCTTATCCTTTACACGATGCAGAACAGAAAAGCTTTGATAGAATGAAAATGGGGAAAAACTTTCCAAGAACAAGGTAAACTGTTTCAGTAGAGGGAAAAGTAAAGAAAGGATTGGGGAAATAGATGAAACTAGGGGAAATAATAGAAGATAAGAGACAAGATTATTGCAATTCTCAATTTATTAATAACTGCGAAAACCTCTTACATGCTATCCTATTTATAGAAAATCCTTGCATGAAATAAAACTCTAATGTAAGTGCCTAGAAATAAAAACCTAAAGTTTAAAATACTAATCTAATTCATCCATTAAGTTTATCCATGTTTTGATCACCCAATGCATGCATCAAATCTCTAAACAAATAGATAAATACCCAAAATCCTTAAAAAATATTCAGACAAAATGTAAAAATCAATAAATCCTAATTCTACAATCAACCTCATTGTGTTCTTCATCATTCTTCGTGGCTTAAAAAAACTACAGATTTCTATTATTCGTCAAAATACAGCTTAAAAAATACAAATCTGTAGCACATGCTGAGGATGTAAGCTAGCTGTAGGAGATTGTTCATCAAAATTCTTGATTCTTGTGACATAATCTATGGCAAATCTGTAGTTTTCATCACTAAAAAAGTGATTTCTCTCAGTATGTAAACTATGGTGTTTTTGGGTAAAGGAATCAACAGCAATGGAGCAATTGGCATTTCATATTAGAAATTTGCTAGTAGACTAAATAACCTAATGATGAGACCGATTTAAAATGGAGTTATGGGCATTTCAGATTAGAAATTAGCTAGTAGACTAAATGACCTAAAGATGAGACATTTTGAAACAAACAATGCAAAGTTTGAAATCCCTAAGTTCTTCCTTGTAGGTAAGTCTTAGAGACTTTTATTAGTTAACCTGGGTCATCATCAAGCTCATAATTAGAGGGTTTATCGAAGGTATTAGTGATTTGATCAATTCTTATTCCTTATTAATATTCCTTGTCTTTACTACTTACGGATAAGGTACATTTAGGACATTATTATGCAACATGGCTCTTGCCATGACAACTAAAACACTATTTTAGCTCTCTTTTGGCATAAACTAGAAGCAGTGCTTGTGATATTGCATGTGCTAGTTTTTTGAGTAGGATGATTACTTCCCTTAGATATGACAGTTTTTAATGTTGGGGTCTTAAGAGATCTCTGAAAGAGTACTGATTTAGAAACTGACTTCATTATCTGGATTTTCTCAAGTTCTAGTGTCTTATAATAAGCTTCTTCCATGGTACAAGGCAAATACAAAAGAAGATCCCTTTGGAACTCTGGTTTAAGTCTATTGATGCATTTAGCAATAGTCACCTATTGTTCTTGATAAATGCTACACCTCATAAGCAATTCATCAAAATATTGAAGATAATCAATTTTGATGCAATGTTCCATGTCTCGACTTCATTTATTGATTCATTAGTTGTGTTTTATAATATTGAAGCTAGTATTTTTTTTTCAACTTATTTTCATATTAGCCCAAGAACTAATGGGGTCAAGCACTTGAGTACTTACATATCTTATTGAACCTCTAGCCAATAAAGTTGGGCTAATTTTACCAATTTTAGCAAACTGAATACACTAGGTTCATGCATATTGTATAACAAGCTTTTAACAGAGATGAAGTGTGCTTATGGGTGCTTGCCAAGCTTTTAAAAGCTGGAGGCAATTCTACTCTTCATTCAGCACATCTCATTTTCAATTGGATACTACTTGGAGATGATTCTGCCCTTGTTTTCTTTTAAATGATCAAAATATTTCATGGAACTTTTGTTTTTGATTATTAAAATAGTGTTTTGGAACATTTTCCATAACTTCTGCTTTCGTCTTTCTTTCTGAAAAATCCATAGCACTGCTGAATAAAGGCTGTGCCAAGAATGTCAAGATCTTTCCACAGGGTTGGTGAAGAGTATAAAAGATATATGCATAAAGGCACAATGTCAAGATCTTTCCACAGGGTTGGTGAAGAGTATAAAAGATATATGCATAAATAGAACACGCAAATCTGAGCCAAGCTTAGAATCCAGAGAATTGATGGGTGACCAACGGATTCTTGGGGCCAGGTTGGATGCATTTATGGAGCCTTGAATCTGGTCTTGGTAAAGAACCTGATCCCGTTATTGTAGAACATGCAAATCTGGCTAAAGCTGAGAATCCAGAAATTTGAGGGTGACCAATGGATCCTTGATCCAGGTTGGATGCATATATTGTGCTTTGAATATGGGAATCTTGGCCCTAAATATTTGAAATTTTAGAGCAGAATCTGAGCCATGATTAATTTAGACTTGATTACCTTAGGTGAATCCAGATACAGATCGTATTCTAGTACTTTTCTGAATTGAATGGTGCATTTGAACTAATCACCAAGCTTCAATTCCTTCTGATTCAGGAAAGCCATTTCTATTATTTAATGTTTTTATTAACTGGAATCTGGGATGAATCCTGATGCAGGACAGGATGCCTTGAATCTATGACAATATGGAAGATTTTGGAAGAAAGAGAGAGATTCTCTGAATAGGGAAAAAATGGATGAAAGGGAAGAATATTAGATAAGAAAAAAGAATAAATTAAAATTTTCATAAACTCACTCTTAATCAATAACTCATCAACCATGAAAATTGTTTAAACCTCCTATAAAGTAACCTATTTATAGAATATAAAGGAAACCCTAACGCAACCCTAACGTGTTGCGTATGAATAAAACCTTAAATAAATAAATAAATACTATAATCCAAATTATCTATCAAGTTGATCACTTGATGCACATATCAAATACCAAAAATAAATTAACCAAAAATCTCAAATAAGAAATTTCTAAAAATAAATAACCCTAATTTAAGTGCAAAGCTTGAGTGCATTCTGCATTAAATCCACTTGATTACCATCCATTTAGATTGCCATGGAATGTGTGTACATAAAATGGTATTTTTAGGTGCACTGCATGGCTACTTATGCACTATATTCTGATTAGGTGTGGCTGACATTTATTGTCCTTTTGTCTTTACCCCTGCAGAGAGGCTTTGTTGAGGCTCATTTCGATGATGGTTTGCTGGAAATATTTGGCCTTAAGCAAGGTTGGCATGCCTCATTTGTTATGGTTGAGCTCATCTCGGCAAAACATATAGCCCAGGTACAACGTCTGTGTTCTTCGCTAATCATATTGCACTCTGGGACAATTTATGTTTTTTCAGAAGATCTCAGATGATTTTTTGTATTTTCAATCTATACAAAATAATCATCCTGATCTGCAGCTCCTGTTGGCCGTACTTGACAATTTCATGTTAATCTTAATAAAAATATGGAAATATTGTGATAATAATTGTGATTGTATACCTTGAATTATTTTATTCAAATTTCATCTGATGCATTTTCACTTTGGAAGGTTGTGTTTTCATTAATGGAGCAATACGTTGTTCAAATATTTTGCCAAAAGCTCAGTTCAACAAAGAAAATGCAAACAGAATATGCTCTATTCAGTTGTTTCAAGATAAAAAACCTTTTAATTTTTTTATTTATTGATTTATGATTTACATAATCTTTCTTCCAGTGTCTTAGGCTAAAGCTTTGTCCTTGCATTGGTGTTTTTTCATGATATGAGAGAATACACCAATGTTTTCTGGAGGAAGCTTTGGATTCTCATCAGTGTGCCTCCCTCATTAGGAGTAAGCCTAGGATTCTCCTTATGGGCTTATTTGCCGAAATTCCTTGATCGCCCAAATTCCTCGATCTAGACAGATTAATATCCCTATTAGATCACCCATTGTGAAATGGCAGCATAACCTACTGTCCACTAGAGCTATTATATAAGGAGAAATTTTGTGGAAGCATCTATCAGTAACATATCTCATCAAAACGTTTTTTTAATATCTGCTGGATGGCTATTAGTTTTCCAGTCAAATGACAACGTAGGTGTTTTGTTTCAGGCAGCATCAATTAGATTGGAGATTAGAGGTGGTCAGTGGAAGCATGCCTATATGCAGATGGATGGAGAGCCATGGAAACAACCAATAAGCAATACATTCTCAACTTTTGTAGAGATTAAAAGAGTGCCCTTTCAGTCCCTCATGATTAGTGGAGAATGATCAAGCTGGCTGACAGTTGGTTCACCTTGTTGTCTCTTAAATTTGCTTCTATAATGTATAGTTTCCCTCTCCTTGTGGGGCTTGTATCTATGTTCTTGTTACCAAATTGCCTTTAATTCAATTGGTGCTGTGACACAGCTGATTGCAAATTCTTATTCACGCAACTGAAATCATTGCCTTGACAACTACCTCTGGCAAATTGCATTGCGATTCAGGTTACTTCACCAAGTTACTGGTCTGTGATCCCGAAATAATTGAGTGGCCATGTCTAGCACATCCTTAATTTAATACAGCCTGAAATCTTCATTCAAAATGCTCATTTCTTTCCCAACCAATTTCCATATGTTCTGTCACTTTCCTGTGAGCAGCTCTGTCTGTCTGGAAATGATGCATGCAAGAACGAGCAGAAAACAAGGGGAGAGGCATTAACCTCCAAAATATAGGGTTCAGGGCCTTCAAGCAAAGGGTATAACTGCTGGTATAGGTGCATGGGGCATCTGCTTGCGGGGATCTTGTTAAACGCTGGATTGCAGGATCCAGAAGTTTTTCTCTCATTAGCCGAGAGGGGAATTGAAAAAAAAAAAAAAAGGCTAGGAAAAGTAGAAGACAGGCATAAGCAAATGGTTAAAAATAGCCATCAAGGCGAATTTGCAACAGTTTCTAGGAGTAATCAATTTTATAATATCGTTAATTGAACCATAGTTGCTGCGGTTGTTCAGATAGCCGGGTGGCATCATCACACCTTATGTATACGATTCTACTGGCATCATCCATATGCTAGTGCCGCTGCTTTAAAGCTCATGCAATTTGTGACTTTTTCTTTTATCTAATTATCTAGCAACCTTGCCAAGGGGGAACACGGAGGATGCCCTTCATACTATGGTGGAACCTAGGATGTCAATTCCATGCTGTGGCACCCCCAAACAATCCATTCGAGACACATACGCTAATGCTAGTATTGAGACTACTTTGGTATTAAATGACATTCAAGGTCTGGGTTTGTGTATGGGGTGTGTGGTCTTTTACGGAATGGTACCTATTGGAGTGTCTTCAAGCCAACCCTTCTGATCAAAAGTCTTATTAACACAGGTGATAAAGGACTCATGAAGCTTATGACACAAATAATATCTTGAATAAAATTGAATTATGAAAAATGTAGAATTTAAAAGAGTTTTAACCAATAGATTTAATTTTGAATAATGTAAGGTCTAAGAGTCTCATTAAAAAATGTTTAAACTAATAGATTGAATACTGAAACATTTATGGTCTGAGAGTGTTTAATACTGAAACATTTATGGCCTGAGAGTGTTTAAACTAGTAGATTGAATTTTAAAAAAAAAAAATTACGTAAAATGTATAATGTTAAGAATGGGATTCGAACCCATGCCCTTTCGGACTAGTACCTGAAACTAGCGCCTTAGACCAACTCGGCCATCTTGAC
>JAYJMB010015159.1:7518-34023 GCA_036873735.1 Pouteria campechiana
GAATTTTTTTGGATGGCAGTCATTCCGAAGTAGAATTAGTTTGCTGCTGAGAATTCGAAGGAAAATAAATAACGGAAAGAAAATTACAATACTTGTAAAAGCTAGCAATAGATATTTATGGCAAATCAAAGGTTTGATTTCATTCTTATTTAATCATTTAAGACTACCGATCAGCGGCATTAAGTGCCCAAAATTTCCTTCAGTCATCACTATGCTCCATCTAAGGGGACCTGCC
Source organism: Pouteria campechiana (assembly GCA_036873735.1). NCBI lineage: Eukaryota > Viridiplantae > Streptophyta > Magnoliopsida > Ericales > Sapotaceae > Pouteria > Pouteria campechiana. The sequence continues at coordinate 7,754 of JAYJMB010015159.1, forward strand.
ATTTACTGCTTTTTTCCTCAATCCGGTGAAAGATACATGAAGTAAGAAGCTGTATGGGGCAAGGAGTTTTTCTTTCGAAGGTTGTGTGGTGTGAATTTTTTGGCACAACCATCTGAAATCCATTGTTTCATATCTCACATATTTGTTTCTCAAATCCATGGATTTTCAAAACCCATGCCTTCGATAAATGAATTCATTTCGGGCAAATCCACATGCACGGAAAAGGAAAAAGCGACAATCATTTTGTTTTTTAGAACCTTTCCCCCCTCCTGTTTTCAAGTAGAGACTTGGTAAATATGAAAATTGGCATCAAACGCAATGAAGCTCTTTTCTTACATATCTTTCTGCCAAGTTTATGGGTTTATGTTCGAGACAATGGACTTGGTTGCTTGGTGAAGTTAACAAATTTTCAAATTTCCTCAGCACAATCCTCGATAACCACTGAGTTGTTCATGTGCTTCTTTTTAATTATTGATTGTGTTACGACTGCCTTGATTATTTCAGCATGCATGCTGCCTGATTTAGTTAGCCAGCATATCCTGTAAAGTTACAGGCCTGTCTTGAGGACCATTGTTGATTTTTTTTCTTTTCGGCTGTCTTTTTGGGTCTGCTTTTAATCACAAAGATTACTGTATTCAACTGTTTTGTTAGCGTTCTTTTCTGTGTCATGTACAACCGATGCAGCCATTCCAACTGTAGTCATTAGAGTAAGAGAAGGTGGTAATGATTTAGAACTAGTCAATTTCTTGGGATTCATTTCATCTTCTGTAGCTCATTCTATTCTAATTTTTTTTATTTTATAGAGCAACATAGCTCATTCTTCCATTGTTTCGGAGTATGACCTGGGAGGAGAAGGAGATTTGTTCAAAGCTCCAGAGCCAATCATAGAAGAACCCATAATGAGCCTAGAATCACTTGACCCAATGACGGCTGCCATATCCCTGATTTCAGCTGGCGAAAATGTCATCTCGTCTGAGACAATTAAAGTTGCTGACGATGAATCAATTCAAAGCAACCAGCTACTAAGTGATGTTTTCTATGAGTGCAAGAAGGACCTTCTTGAAAAATCAGCCATAAAAGAACCCTTTCCTGAAGTTTCAGACATTAACATCCCTTCCCTACAGAGCAGGGAGAAGTCAACGGCCGAGAAAGATCAATCAATTATAAACTCCATGGGGCCAATGCAGAAAAGTGTTAGCTCTGGTTGTTTGAACTCAATGGAGTGGATTAATGGGGGATCAATGAAACCAAAGTTTCTAGACTTTGAGGCAATGGATTTGGGAACTGCTTTTGGTATGAGGAGGGCATTCAGTGATGGTGATATCCGGGTGAGGATAAATTTTCCTTTTTTTCCTTTCCAAATTTTCTTCTAATTTGTTTGGGTGTCATCTCATCCTTGTTAAATCATTACTAAGACCAGAGGTGCGGATGGGTGTACATTGTTTAGAGCCCCGTTTAAAATGCAGCTTACTGAAGACCTGATTGGGCTGGCATAAAGATATATGCAGGCATTGTTCTTTAGGTTCAACTGCCAATTGATTTTCACTATACTTGGATGCTTGCAGAGGTGCTTTGCAAGGTTGAACCTTAGTCCTTGGTTTGCTGGTGGCAAGCTTCGCATAATCCCTGGTTTTGCTCATCCTTTTTACCAGCAATGCCTTCACCAGAGGATCTTTAGAAGGAATGAAATTATGATGGTAGCCAATCTAATTATTCGACAGGGGTACTATCTTTTCTTCTTCATTTGAAAAGAAAAAAAAAATCCATCCTGATTGTAGGTTGAAGTGGAATAAAAATGCCACCTACTGTTGCAAATGGATTTGTTGTTGGCTGGAATAAAAATAAAATGTCGTATAAGCAAAGGTTGACTGGTGTTTTCAAGTCCATATTCCTGGTTACCATGGATTTTGCATAGTTTGTTTAATCACTGGTTATCATGATCTAGTTTTTTGTCAGTGGAAATGACTGTGGGGGGTTTGCTAATTTAAAATGAAAGGCGCTCTTTTTTTTCTGGGGGTGGGGGTGGGAACCATAATTTGCTCAATGAACTGAACAACTTCTAATCATCAAGTAGTTCTTCTTGGCCTTCTCAACAATATGCATAGTAAGACGTGTTTAGACATGTCCGACCATTCCCACAGGAAGGTGGGGATCATTGATTTTAAGTTTTTCTGACAGGCCCTGGGTAACTGTAATACAAGCCTCATCCATTCTCCCTTTGGGCTGGGCATCAGCAACTTCACAATTGAAGAACGCAAGCAGAAGCTTTCCAGATACAGAAAGAAGAAGACTAAGAGGAATTTTGGGAGGAAAATCAAGGTAAAAATCAAATTTGTTGGAACTAGATCTGTTGCATGTTAGAGGATTTAGTGGCAACAGTTGTTTGAGCCTGGGATGCTGGATTGTGCAGTTGTTTTCATAATTCTTTTTCTTTTGTAAGAATCTAAATTTCTTTGCTTCAGATAATCTTCTTATACTCTTTAGGAATTCATGACTTTTAGGTAAAGACTATTGAAATAAATAAATGAAAGATCAAGACAGAACGTTTAAATCCAGCAATGAGGAGAGTCTTATGCAAATATCCACTTTCGCATACCACATCAGCCTTCTTTTGTTGATTGTTCCACATTTTAGTACATTCTATCTAGAAACGATATTAGTTTCATACAAAAGAATAGACTTCTCGCGAGGAAAAATTTCTGCGTACATTCTCAAACCATAGTTGCAAACTTGAACAAATTGGCTTAAGCCTATCCAAGCTGATTTGTCTGAATTAAATGCGATCAAGACAACTGGTCCTGCATGATACTGATGTATTAACAATCATTACTGTTAAAAGCTGAATATTAATTAGACCTCAGAAAAGAAACTCCAAAGCCACTCTTGTGGGTTGAAAATCACCGACCCTGATGAAGGCTTCATGTTTTCAAAGCTTGGCATGAATGAACTGCTTTGGAAGTGTGTTCTATGCGGTTCCTGAAACAAAGAACCGAAGTGCTTACAAATCACATCCAGGTGTTATTTGATCTTGAATAAACTTTTCAAAGTACCAAAGTTCAAATAATTTCATTATTAATAAATTATTTTCGATTTCTTTGATGAAGTATCCAATCTTTGAAACCTCTTGTTTTCCAATTATTTTTTTATTTGTTCTTGTTTTATTCCATGTTAAGACTCTGCAAGCAATCTTGATATCTCTGCATTCTAGCAAGTACCTCTTGATGAACTCAGCTTGTCGTGTTTTTTTGAAACAACAACTCCTTAATTTCCTGTTGATGGGTTTCTTCACCATTTTACGGAGAGGATATTGGTGTTATAGAATATATCCTGTTGATGGGTTTCTCTCCCCCACCACTTGCTCTAGTATTGCCTCTTTCTGCATTTTCTTGCTGAGAAATTCTAATTAATTGGGAATGTCATGTTGTTGGTTTTCAGTATGCTTGCAGGAAAGCATTAGCGGACAATCAACCGAGGGTTCGTGGGAGGTTTGCCAGAACTGAAGATGCGGAAGTTTCAAACACATCCAAGTAGAGCAAGTGTAAATATTTGGCTAAGGGGAAGAATAGGTTAGAGGGTTGTAGCTCAGGCTTTGGCATTTCTATATAAAGAGGATATGTTTTGTGGGAAAAATCACAATTGTAAAACTACCAAGTCTAGGTCTAGGTCTAGGTCTAAGCAGAAGGATAATGGGGTGTTAGCTGAGGCCAAGAAACTCATGTTTTTTTTTGTAATAAATGATAATCTCCAGTATTTGGACAAGTCGAGTGTAACTGCAACTCGCATGTAAATAAAGATGATTGGAATAAAAGCAGAGCTTGAGAATTCAATGGAACCAACTAATCAGTCTGTCTGTTTTGGAGCTTGTTGCGCGTATCGGATGGGTTGCCTGAGGGCGGATTTGTAGCGGATCAGGCGTTTTGATTTCGGAAGCCGGTTCTGGCCTCAATAACAGCGCGACGAGATTACGGTTTTGATTGTTGGACCGTCTGCTACTCGATTTTAGACCGGTGGCCGGTTCAGGAAAGTAGAGGCTAGTAGGCCGGGGACGCGGCAATTGATGATGTGTAGCGCATTAAGTTCTGCAAATGTTCATAACTTGCACTGAAGCAATTCAATTAAAATTCCCCACCTTATAGATCCGACGTTCCACTAAAACGAACACTACAGCTCACAACCTTCAATTTTTAATTAGTCAGATTATATTTTAGAAGATCCAATCAATGTGAATTAAGGATGCGATTTATATTAAATAGAAATAAGTTTTATCTTCGCACTGTATGAAATCCATAATAGCTACATGTACTTTCTGAGAAATGATCATACGGTGGCCGGTACATCATGCGAAAATTTGAATTATATTGGATCCAATTAAATAAAAAATCATTTCAATAATTCCACTGAACAGTCCTCGATATTCAAAAAATCAATTTTGACTGTTAAATAGCTCATTAAAATTCGTCATCAAGGTGACTTTTGCTACTTCACCACGCGGTGTCATACGCCGTAGCACAACTAGCACGACTTTCATGCGTACGGGCATCTATGGGTGCAGCCGAGGCTCTGAAATTGTTTAATCCCTCTCCCTTCCATTAGCTCAACATCCTTTTTCAGTCGCTACCTCGCCAAACATAGAATGTGTGAACTACAAAGCGGTGATGTCGGCTGATTACAAACACGGCTTGCCTCGACATGTTAACGGCCACAAGTCACACACTAGCAAAAATAGCTATGAACACCCCACCCATATCATGGGCACATCATTTGTCAGGATCGAGCCATCAAACATAATGAACGTCGAAACATTAGCACCAACAGACAGAATCGAATTTACAGAACAAGAAAACAACGAGGTTTGATCGAACAGGAGGCAGACTCAACTCTCTTCTGAGTTCTGATGCAAGGGAAATGCCTGCTACGGAAAATCCGCCGTGTGTTCATGCCGATGGTGAAGGTAGCACGCTCCTATTTTGGCTTGGTTTCTGAAGGGAGCAACCTCAGCTCTTCTCATGCCTCTTCCCCTTCGCTGCGGCCCCTGGGTTGCCCTCAGGGGTTGGGCCTCTTGCATTCGAGGTTGAGAGAACATTCTCATCCTCTGGGCCTTCATGTTTGCAAAAAGTAAATCCAGCGTCTGAATAGGCCTCAGTTCTGATTCCGCCTCCACCTTCAAATCACAAACCACTGTTAAATTCTTTCACCAAGAAAAAGAACACGCATCATCCCAAGGAAAAAGTGATCTAGGACACATCGCTGTGCTTATATGTCATTTCTGCAAGAGGATATCACAAAACACAATGCATGATACATAACAACGCTGCCAAGTAGAATGGGGCAACAAATATGTTGACACCCTGTAGCATTCAAAGGGTTTCATGCTAATAATGGTTGTGCTCTCCAGATTCTCGTCTGGGCCATGATCCTTTGTCAGAAACAAGGATTTTATAAAAGTAAAAAAGAGATGAAGAGCAAATTCAGAAAATAGTTCATCATTTGTGACTGAAAAAAGCAGCTGACTCATGCCTAAAATAGGGCTCCTGTGATTGGAACTCCTACCCAAAAGGGTTTATTACAGATAATTGAGCAGGCTCTACTGTAATATTATTGATAATGGTATGGCTTCAAAGCCATGGTGAAGAACAAACCTATGGGACACCACTCATTTGCCAGCAATCAACAACCTCCGTGCTCAAACTAGAAGGTAGATAAGCATAAACTTGAAAATCAGATAACTGAATCAGAAAATAGATAAAAATGGCTTACCTTTCTAGCTACACCACCTTCAATAGCCCTCATCTGAAATGGTCCATATGCAGGTCTGCATTCACGATAACAGTTGTTGGACAAAGTCATATCCGGCAAATTTTACGAGAAATTGTAGCATGTGGATGCACCTTTGACCAAAACAAACTTACCAGCACCATAAATAATTAAAAAGCACGCTAGAAACATAAATCAATACCAGACAGAATCCAGTGTGCAAACTCATTTGTGGAAGAAATGCCTCTGGGCCAGGGTCCAAACTTCTTAAAATAATGTGGCTACTACCATCTGGAACAGATTCCTCTATTGTTTGCCTCTTTAGTCTTTTTTAAGCATATGAAAATCAGTCTCCGAATTTGTAGAGCAAGAACTGAACCAAGAACCAATGAAGAGAAGATGCTCCACTGTAATGCTAGAAATGATACATGCCATCCACCATTATTGCATTCCTTGAGCAACACAGAAAGAATGACCCATTATTTCTCCCACATAACCATCACCCACCTTTTCAGATTACCCTTACAAATGTTTTGTACCCTACAGGTACAAGATGACACCTAAAAAGGCACACAGGTTGAATTGATTGGCATGTATATGAATGCACCTCCCATTTGGTTAATCCCTCATGAACAAAACTTGATGACTGCCACTGCCAGACTCCTACCAATAATCAAAAAAATCTCTTGCTAGTGTTGATTGCTTTCTACACTTTATCAAGGGAAATGGCACCCTCTCACCACTCCCATTCAGAGTTATCCCAATATAGAACATTCCTAACAGGTTTTGGGAGGATCTTCGATAGAAATGTAGATTATAAACAGTAATTTGTGAGCGCAAACACATCAACCCGGTTGGAAACAGCAGGTCACTAGCAGCATTTTCTAATCAACAACCCATCTGCACCCAGCTTCGTCAACCCAAAATCACATTTGTCAGCCCTGATTAAAATTTTCAGAGAAGGTTCATTAATACTCTTGAATTAGTCCCATTTGAACTCAAGTACTGAACCCAACTTCCTGCCCTCTAATCACTATCCCAAAACAACTCATCCGGCCAATCTAGGAAAGCTCCAACCATAGGAGACCAATGATAAGCAGTTGCAAAGAAAACTACAGCAACCTTAAGGACAAAGCATAACATGAAGCCATCTCAGCAAAGCGCAACTGATCCCAAAATGTACAAGAACTCAAGTCAAATCTCAAATAACTCATAACTCGCATGCCAAAAGCAAAAGCACATGATTCATGACTTGCATGGCTTCACATCCATACGCAACTGATCCCAAAATGTACAAGAACTCAAGTCAATCTCAAATAACTCATAACTCGCATGCCAAAAGCAAAAGCACATGATTCATGACTTGCATGGCTTCACATCCATACGCAACTGAACAAGGGAGGTTTGACACCACAACTGACAGAAAGGATCCATAATTTACCTGTAAATTACACAGCGCAATATATTTTAGAAGACTGGAGACAAACAAAACTAAATTGACCTTTTCTTACAACTTACAAAGTATTACCTTGGCCTTTTCCAATATTTGTCCTTATTATGAGTAAAGACCCTATCACGGATAGGAGCAATAGCAGCATTCCTTGCAAATTCTGCTACTGGGGGCAGACCATAACCTTTAGAATTCAACCTCCTCTGAGAAAGCAGCTCCTTCAAAAAAGAATTTGCATGGTCCGGTTCCAAGCATTAGAGTTAGATGAACAAGAATATGCTTGTAGATGCAAGAAGCTTGTGTGAAGAAGAGAAACTACCTGTCGAATAGAGCTCCTAGAATTCAGGAATTGTTGCACTTTGGATGACTTCCCTTTAGAAGTGCCACTGTTTACAGAAACCCGGCCTCTTCTCTACACAAGCAACATTTTCATGATAAGATAATAAATGAGACTCACACTCCACAGACAACAAGGGAACTATTTTACTCCATAGGGGGAAAGTAGATGCTTACCGAAGGTCTAGACTTCATAGCCTTGGATGACGACTTCTGTGACATCTTGATTATATCATCTGCCACATAAATAAATGAAGCATTCAACAAAATAGAACCCCTCCTCTCTCCGATGCTCATTAAAGGAAGAATATACAAGAAAAGAAATGTTCATCTTCATCGAAAAAAATACCTAGGGTCATGTTCATTTTCTTCTCAGTGATCTTAACTACTTCCACTGTCATCGGTAGCATTGTTTCCATCTGTAACAAGGAATAACAAAAATTCAGCATTAAGACATATTCCAAAACATACTATGATAAAACCACCAGTTAAAAGGTCCCAAAACCCCAAAAGGGATATAAAAACATCATTGAATATAAACAGTTGCATGGAATTAGGATAGCAACCCTTTTCCTCCCTTCCTCTGAGAAATCAAGAATTTTTTATTACAAAAAAATGATATAAAAGTAATGATCTCAAGAATGGGTTCCCCATAACCATTATCTTCTTTACTGGGGAAGAATTAAAGACCAAACAACAACCTAGAAGATTGCACATGAGACCTTAGTTTCAAATTACATGGCTCAAAACAAGGCCATGCAGGCCACTATGACCAATTGCATATACATGCTAATCCACACTGACATCGGATTGATATGTTACCATATTTTTTCCAACATAAAAATGGAAAATCAAGATGTGATTATAATTAATAACTGCAAGCCCTATATGTGAGTTTATTTAACTAGAAATACCTATACATTGCCTTCAATTCTATTCACACGATAAGCAAACAACAACAAAAATCAAAACTAGAACCTAAACTCAGATCAGAAAAAAGGAAAATGAAAGAGATTAAAAAGCCCGTAAAACCTAGAAAATTATGAAATCAGGACAGAATCATTAGAGAAAATTTGCCGGTTCACCACGTTCAAAAAGCATGATTCACACCAATAACACAGATTAGAATGGGGAAACCATTTGATTGATCTCAAAAGATAAATGTCAATCAGGATTCTGAAGATTAACAAGAAAATCAACGCCTGAAAATCAACATGAAAAGAAGAATTCCGAAGATTAAAAAGAAAATCAAAGCCTTAAAATTAGTAAAAAAAGCGCAAGAAAACAGAAACTTAAAACCTAACTAAAAATTAGAACACCAGGCTACGTGCAACGGATCGAAGCGGCATAATAACCAAAGAAACATTGCGGGAAAAAAATCACAGGCATGAGGAAAACAAACCTTTCGAAAATTCAATTCAAAGTTCCTTCAGCGAAACTTAGGGCAAAGCAACAAACGCTTGCAGCATTTCCCAGCGCTACGTTCCTCGCTTCTCGCCCGCAAAGACCGTAGAAATAACGGAACCACTGCCGCGATGGGTATTGACTATTTACAGAGGGACTACGGGCAGAAAGTCGGTAGTACAACGCACACGAGTAGCGGCCCGTCGGCGAGGTTGTCACGTGCGTCGTAATCAAAACGTCTAACGACAGCGACGAAAAATCCAAACGGCTTATATGTTTTGAATTATGATGATATAATCCTCGTCATATGTAAGTGATTACATATGGGTAATACTTCAAGGTATCATGCCCTACCCAAGTGAATTGGTACGGTCTTTCAATCAATTGGTGCCTCGTTTTGATAATTCTATAAAATCCTTGGGACTGTTCTGTTTAGCGCTACATATCTAATAAAGATATTAAAAATTATTTTAATCAAAAGTTTGTATGGGATATATCGTTTAAAAAGGTATAAAAATAGGTGTAAGATTCAAAATTCACTTAAATTTATTTGCTCAACCATTGAAATATTATAAATTCCTATACAGTGAATATTATAAATTGAATGAACACTTTAAGAGGTTTAGATATTTAATTAAAAGCATGTGAGCCTCTTTAAATGATCAGATAATTTTAATGAGTTGCAATTTATTCTTAAATTGATTTTAATTCTATTATAAATGTAAATGCGGAAAGACAAGAATGCGTACCATGTTTAGCCCATTGAAAAAAAAAATGCCCTCAAATGGAAGGCAAGAACAAGTACACGTGGATCAAAGAACACTTAAGGGAAGACGAACGTAAAAACAAAAAGACTGCCGCCAGAAAAGTCTGCGTAATCAAGCGAACAAACCAATTGATGAAGCTAAGATGAAAAGCAAGAGAGTGGAGATAATATTGTGTCGTTTGATAAGGGATCTATGACAATATCGTAATACTTTGAACAGGATCAAAGATGTTCTACTAATGCTTTAATGGCCGACAACACTACTGGAAGAGTTAGATGCTCTTTTGCTGCTTTGAATGACAAACGATGCTGATGGAAGAACTGAGATATTCTTTTTCTGCTTTGACAACCAACGATGCGAATGGAAGAGCCAAGACCGTCTTTTGCTGATTTGAACGGTAATGGAAGAGTTGAGACGTTCTATTGCAGCTTTAAACGGTCAGTGGTTATGATCTTCAAAGAAAATCGAAGGTAATCTTTGGCGATTTCATTGTTTCTTGCAGTCCGCCGGGCTCTTCTCATGTTAGTTAGACGAAGCATTGACCGAGAATTCAGAAGGAAATAACGATCTAAAAAATTCGAATTTTGGAGTGCATCGAATGCTCTCAACTATCCTCCAATGGCTTCATTTTAATGCTAGGCTACATAAGAAGTAAAAAAATTCATTTCAAAGGTTAATAAGCATTAGCTTTCACAATTACTACAAGTATAACATTCAATTCGCAAAAAGAAGCTTCTCACATGCTGAAAACCTTCAAGTGTTTAAAGTGTTCATCTTCAATATTCTATTGAGAGCTTCCCTCCACCTGAACTTTCACTTTTTAAAAATATTTTAATTGTAATTCATTTTACTTATTCTGTTGTTCCTTGAAGCATTATTGGAGGTCATTTTCTTAAAAGGTTAAAGTAAGTTGGTGAGGTTGTGTGCTCATACTTGTTTTGAGCAAGTTATTAATGCGCCCCTGTAAAGTTAAAATCTAAAAAAAAGAATTGACTCAAAGTTGTATTTGATTACTAAAATTATTTTAGTAGAACCCAAAGCAAAAGGAATTTACTTTGGAAGAGTAGAGTATGTACTAACTTTAGGCTGAAGCACTATACATCATTATGTTTTTTGTGTTTTCCATTTCCAACATTCTTTTTATGATTGTGCTTATTTTCATACCAAATTATAATACATAAACTAGAACATAATCCTTTAGGAGTTTAGAGAGTCAAATTTTAATAATTCAATTCACTCATTCCCTTTTTGATTAAGTCATTCTCAAGGACTGACAAGTATTTACGTTACAACTCACCTAAAAATTATTAAATAGTTATTTTCTTTTAAAGGCTGGTTAACAAATTTCTTGATTATTTTTTTTATTTTGGCTTTCTAAAAGGCACATCTATAACCTTTTTATTAATTATATATTGTAGTTTATATAAAAATATATTAATTATTATTTTTGATTATTTATTTGGTAATAATGCATAACGTATGTTGTTGTTACTTTTTAGGTTGTTTGGGGCATTGAACTAAAATAATTTGGTTTAAATTATTATATTATTTGGCTTAAGATATTCAGTTCAAATTTTCAGACTATTTAGGTTATGATAATTCCATTTGGATTTCGAGTTGTTTGGTCTGGTTACCGTCAACTTGAACCGAACTATATTGCAATTTGGAATTCAAATATTAACCCAGAACATCACAACGCATAGCTTGGCCCGTCCAACTGATCGAATCTAAATGCAGTCGCTGCAATGGCCTGAAACAGAGTGATCCCTACTTACGAGGCAGTTTGCCAGTAGTCTATGCCGATGCCTGCGTACGCCTCAATCAGCCTGTGAAGTCCAACTACATTTTCATGAATGATGTCGATGCTAGTGCCAGCGAAGCTCTTAAGTTTTGAGAGGGAACACTATAAAATCGCAGAAAACAAACACACATTATTTTCCCAGAGCAGGGACACCCAATGCATATATAATTATTATCCAAAATTCCAACGTCAACAACGACGTCCACCCCACCCCCCACCCCCAATCAAATTTTCAGTTGTTACCTCTATAACCTGAAAAGGATTTTATTATTAGGCCATTCATGGAATCGGCTTATGTATTGCATTGCCCGCCTGATTGGATTGGACAACACAGAATGCAGATCAGCATCGCACTTGTTGTGCATGAATTAGAATTCGAACAGAAAACAACATAACTAAGCTCCATCAGTTGACGCCATACACCCATTTCTCTGCATTGCTGGTGTAATTAACAAATTCCTCTTGTTTAAACCAAAGGTTGATTTCGTCTTTGGCAGTTTCTGGCCCATCGCTCCCATGAATGATATTTCTGCAAGCAATTGATAATTAAGTGTCAGATCTGATCTTTGAAGATTTAACCATTCACCATGCACGATCATATAGTCCAGGAAGAACCTCATAAAACCTGGAACGACCGATTTCAGCAGAAAACAGTTGAAAAGGTGGGAGTAACAGCAAGTTTCCATCTATCGTGCAGTTCAATGAAGAATTTGAAATAAACCCGCTGGAACAGTGAAACCCAGACAATTGGATTGCAAAGAAAAACATCAAACAAATCCAAAGACATGGAAATCCTGGGGAAAAATTCAGAAAATCCCTTGCCTGCGTCATCGCTCCTCATTTTCTTGTGAATGTTGATAATCAACAGCAAAAGTGAAACGTGTTTCTCAAAGAAATGAACTCTTGTCTGTTTGCAATTGTTCTTTTCAAGGAAACCAATACTGCTATTTATTGATTAAAAAAAACAGAAACAGAAACAATTTTATAGCTGAATCTGTTTTCATATTTGATGGAAATTGCACAACCAAGGAGCCATGAGCTATAAGCCATCATAGATCCCATAATTGAAAAGGGATGTCACCTATGGAGCTATCAGAACAATCTTAAAGGATCATAATGAAGATTTTCCTTAGAAACCCTTCACATAGCTGCTCACAGGAATATTTTTATGTAGGACTCACTTGAAAATCCAACCATTAATCACATTTTTCCACTGTTATTTAGTTAAAAATGAGTTGCAAACAACAATCAAGTGAGCAACAATTTCTTCAAAAAAAAAAAAAAAAGTTTAAAGAGAACAAACATGTTGACTTTAATATTACTCTCGATGTGGCTTAATTCATTTGAGGTTTCAAGTAACATTTACACTGTAGACACAACCTTGTGTGATGAAGCTTATGACTGGTTCAAAACTTGCAGCAAGGTCTACCAAAAAGTTGATACATTTGCATTTTGCTCACTGGTTCCAGGAGCACCCAGATTACAAGTTGGTATGACAAGGATGTCAACACGATGTTCAAGCCATTTGATCATGCATTAAGCCATCTAACTGAGGAAATTATGATTCAGTCGAACTATAGACAAACACTCTTTTTACATAGGCTTCTCCATGAGAAAGTGCAAGGTGTCAACTGCCAACAGTAGAATCTGGAAACCAATTGCTGACTCCAAACAAAAATCATTAAATCCAATGAATTTGAAGTAAATACCTTCCAACAACAACAGCAAGGTCACCTCTGATTGTTCCTGGTTCTGACTTCTGTGGGTCTGTGGCACCAATTAGTTTACGACCATATTTTATGACTCCTTCACCTTCCCAAACCTACAAGTATAGTGAGAATGAAAACAGTCTTGAAAGGAAATCACACAAACATTCTGTGTTAGTTTCTAGGAAACAAACTGATGATAGTCATTCTATTTACAAACCATAGCAACAACAGGGCCAGAGCTGAGGAAGTCACAGAGACCATCAAAGAAGGGTCTTTCCTTGAGGTCATGGTAATGTTTCTGGGCAAATTCCTTGGAAGGAGTTACTATCTTTATAGCTACAAGTTTGTATCCTTTACGCTCAAAGCGTGATATAATTTCTGCAATCTGGAAAAGATAAAAGAGAATAGCAGACCTCAAATGTCAGCACTTTCAAGAGAGAAAATTTACCAATGAATGGAATGACAAGATGAGTAGCCTAAGGAAAAATTAAATATAACTTCAATCAGCTTTGAGTTAGGCTAGTGTGGAAACATATAAATTGGTTTTTATTTTGGAAATCATCCTTCTCTTGAAGAATAACTGTGTTTATTGAAAGGTTAACCAATAATCATCCAAAACCAAGAAAACAAACAAGCGGATTACAAAATAAAAGCACATATGCTAATTCTGCGACTATATAACCTTATTCTATTATAAATCCTTTAACACTCCAAAACTGAAGACTCGTTATGAAAAGCTCAGTTGTTTCTCCCCCGCCAAACTGCACAAGTTGATGCCAAAAACCAGAAATTATCCTTCTATACCGATAAAATCAAAGAGATGGCAAAACCATTACATGCCAAAAAAGTTGGTTGCATGTAATTTTGATACTCTTTATTCAAGAAAATCTTGTGATATTGATCTTACAATTATCTAAATGATATAGAAAGAACAGATTACGCGTGCATGCATTGAAAAAATGTAATCAGCCTCTAAGACTGACACGAAACAAGAAATGCTTACCAGTGCCCTTTGCACTCCATCAGGCTTAATTGCAATAAAAGTACGTTCCAACTGAAAGGGGGTAGCAACAATTGTAAGATAAGACATAAAGCAAAGAAAATAAAAATGTTAAGGTCCATTAGTATAAGAAGATTTAAGAAGTGGAGAAAATAAATGAGTTGAGGTAAAGGCAATACCTCAGCAGCATGTGCCTCCTGCTCTTGGAGCATGTACACTAGTATCAGGAAAAGCAATGAATAGATATCAGGAAGGATTCAGAATTGCATTCCAGATTAGAATAGCAAGAAGCTAGGAATCCAATAAATCTAATGCTCCCAAAAAAGACCATGGCTCATATACATTGGAAGAAATACCCATGTAACAGCAAATGTCATTGAGCTAGCCATAAGAAGAAGATAACTGGCCATAGATAGAGTTCATAAGGGCTGGCATGATTGAATAGGGGTGCAACTTGGGCCATTTGGGTTCAGGTTGAAGTCAACCCTAACCCAAACCCAACCCTAATTTTGAATCCTCAACCCTAACCCTATTCCAATAGTTCGGGATTAGGATAAATTCAGGTTGAATTTGGGCTATATTCAATCATCAAATCAGACATTAAAAGCCTTAAATATTTCAAGATAAAATTCTTAATAATGTGTGATGTGAATGAATCTTTAAATGGTTAATGTAGTGTGATTGAATCGTTATAACTCAATGCTTGCTTTACTCGGAAAGACGAAGAAACGAGGAAGAGATGAAAAGCTGGGGGATAGAGGGCTGCATATAATAGCATTGGTGTTGTTAAACACTTTTGGTTTGGACCTTTAAAACAACGCTTGGGAGATTGAGGAAAAAAACAAGAATTTTCAAAAACCTTAACATACAAGGTTAGATGTTCGTAATTGGTTTTGACTTCAAAAAGGAGATTTTCATTTGTGTTTCACAAAAGAAATTTTAAAAAGAAAAAAAAAGTTTAATATGGATTATTAGAAGTAAAAAATGAAGAGTTTTTAATTTTATAACTAATAATAAGCAATTCAGGTGGGCTGCCATAAAGCCAAACCCAAGGTTTTCCCTAACTCAAAACTCAATATCAAAAGTAGTAAACCCAAACCCTTAAAATTCTGGGTTGGATCGGGCGGGTTCGGGTCAACACGACCTAAGTTGCATCCCTATGATTGAACCATGATATGGAAATAACTATAGCAATGTTTTTCGTAAATGGGAAAAAAAGTGGAGCTTTCTAAGTAGGCAGCTTCCTGGAAGTAGTAGCCTTAAAGTGAAGAAAAAGTAAATTGTAGATCAAAAACTTAACACCATTGACTCAACCATTGGTTTGGGAAAATCATCGTGAGGCCTGAAACAAGTCCAAAATTTTTGCTATATTGAGAAGTTTTGGATTGTTTCATCCAGTGTCAGTTGGGCAACACAATCCATTTTGAATTGCGCTAAATAACAGAGGATTGCAAATGCTAGTGCTGAATGGAAACTTCATGCCACATGGCTTCCCACTATGGCCTATGCAGGGCCATGTCAGCCGATACAGCTCACTTTTTCCACCCTGGATGACGCACCCCTGTATCATGTATCAGCCAATACCAGTATTGATACGATACAGTCATCAGATATTTACAACCATCTACTCACTCATGAATGACACATGTGGCACAAGTTTTGGTAACACAACTTTTGAAGGTCATAAAAACTTCAATGGTCTATCCCTGTGATGCATACAATCACATTGTGAAAAGAAGAGAAATGCAAAACAAACTAATTAGAGAGAGGAGAAGGAGGATTGACCAATGAAATAATCGATGCATACAACAATTTGACAACATCAACATGAAAGGATCAGAGAGAAGGTTAATCAGTGCAGGAAACTTTATGGCAGTAAACAGATGTCCATGAATAGAATCTGAAAAAATAGTGATGTTGGGAGAATTCTAGGTTAGCATTCATATTTAGAATGCATCCCACGCCTTTTTTTTCAACCCGCTTTCATGCTTAAGTGAACACATTAAGCATAACGTCATTACTGTAGAAGAGGTTGCGAATGCCGCAATGCCATAACTTGAGCAAGGACGAGGGCCCTCTTCAACTCCCCATGTTCATCAGTTAACCACCAAAATGCTTCCTACTCAGACCTTTTACTTTGAAGCCATCATCTCCTTTCTTCCATTGAAATAAATTAGAAAAAAAAATTGAGAGGGATTTAACATTTTTCAAGCAAAGGTCTCCCTCTCATATGTAGAGCATGAGCCACACGAGTGCACAAAAAAATAAAAATAAAAAAGTGTTTGCTTTCTATTCTTCCTTGCTTCCTTTTTATTCTTAAGAAGGGAGGTCTCTCCCTCCCTTTCATATGGAACAGCATATATATGCACATGCGTGCACACACACAGAGACAAAAAAAAAAAACAAAAACCAAAATAATAATAATAATGATGATAATAAGGCATCTGCTCTCTGTTCTTCCCTTCTTCCTTAATAGTCTTAAGAAGGGAGATCCCCTCTCCCTCTCATATGAAAAATGTGCATCCACACATCAAGAAGGCACATTCAGAAATCCAACAAAATATATGTGCATTACAGCCACCTACTGACCTCACATGATGAAGGAGAGATTTGAGAATCAAATAGATTAACAGAAAACATTACAATTTTGATGTTTACCAACACATCACCTACTGACCTCAAATAGATATTTAAAGACATATTGCCCACTGACCTCACATTGATATTTACTATCATGAGATTGTGGTGTGTATATGATAAAAAGACAGAAAATATTACATCAGGATCTGTTGATCACACTATCATACAGTACCAAGTACAACATTTTACACAAAATGATTCCAAGCCCAATTCGAAAAATAGCCATGAAATCAGTTCCCAGCTCGGCTGAGTTAGCACCTAAACATTCCATGTAAAGAAACCTATAACGCTGCCCATCCCTCTTGCACGCAGTAAACTAAAGATTCATATAAGGTTCAATGGAGTCATCTTATTTACAGCGGTCTCATTCAGACACAACAACAGCCAAATCAGATGGCGCATTGTAACTGTAAATTTGCTGGCTTTCCAAAAACCTCCATACCAACAGAGAAGGAAATTTCAAATTACAAACCTGCTGTTGGAAGAGCAAGAGCTCCTGAGAACCACGACCTGGAGGCATTCCTGGAGTATGCCTTCTCATAAAATGAAGCCAAAGCGGGTGCTTTCCCTCTGAATGAGGTCACTGCAGCTGCTGCAACTGCTCTACCGTCTACACACGAGAGAATTGGAAGTAAAGAACAACGTCCCAAGGCACATCCGAATACAGTGGAATTCGTTTGAGGTACAATGAAATTTGGCCATTCCCTCTTTGCAAAGTGATTGCTCAAGAATCGATTCAACGAAACATCCAAATGCAGCACTATTTCAGCGCCGAAGTGGTCACTGTTTCTGTAGAAAATCTTGGATGAAGTGCAGTGCTTTGCTATTAAAGAAAATCTTGCCAAGAATTCATAATGAAAATGCAAGACCAATTCAACTCAATCGTCCATCCAAACGAGGCCGAAGATTCATCAAGCGAGCCAGCAGGGAGAAAAAGCGAAAATGGGGAGAACTCGATCCGCGGGTCTTACCATGAACAAGATGGGAGCTTCTAGAAGCAGATAGCAGTGATTTAACGGCGTTGGAAGCAGATCTGAAGACCTCAGTTCTCATCTTCAACTACTGTGGCAGCTACTCGCACAGGGAGGGAGGAAATGCTAGGGTTTACTCTTTCACTTCCACCGCGAGCATTTTATAGACGGCGAGAGAGAACGGTGGTTCCTTAGGCCCTGAGTACGGTTGAATCTATGTCCACGTGCATGCAATCCAGTTCTCCAATCAAACTCGACGATTTTTATTTTTTTTTCCTGCGCTCTCCATGCACGTGGGGGCCACCGTATGAACGTATTGGGCTCCCAAGTGGTAGGTAATAACCTGGCATCACGATCGCTGCCAGGTTTTTGGAATGTGATTCTTTGGTGGTCGCTTTTTCTGCGGCTTTTTAAAAGTCATTTTTGTGTTCGCATAAAAGTGCTGTTTCCACTTTCCAGTGTCATTTCCATTCCCATCAGCATCCAATTCCAATCACGCTCCAGCCGCAAAGAAGTACTTCAGTAAAATCTCTTCCCGTTGCCTGTTCGGTTGGCGAAAAATGACAGTTTCCCCTTCCAATTGGAGTCGGAAAAGACGAGAAAAATAAATAAAGAAGAGAGAAAGAAAAATAATTTAATATCTCCACATAAACTAGATAGAATTTTCTAAATAAATATACAAGATAATAGCTGATCAAAAAATATAACTGTTAGAATAGTTAAATGACATATCAATCAAAATAATTTAAAAACAGAAAAAATGTGAACACATCTGATTCTTTTATTGAAAATGTAAACAAGGAAAGAAAATAAAAAAAATGAGCTATGCTAGTTGCAAATAAAATACGTGAACCATAAAATAAGCAAAGATAAAATAAATAGAAATAAGGTTATTAAGTAGTTATATATTGAGGCATTTGTAGATATATCTACACCACCTTTTACTGGCGTTTGCAATCTTTTTAAAGTACTAGACAATTGATTTTTAATTTTTTTTAAAAGCTTGCAAATATGCCAGTTTCATTATTTACTGTGAAACAACTAATGTATGAACCATAAAAATAAAAATAAAAAGTTCATGTTTGTTTTAGACCATCACAACCATCGGTAACAAAGTTGGTATGATTATAAATTTATAAGTATGCTTGATAATATTTTAAAATTGCAATCATATCTGCGATTTCAAATACAAAAGGTATAGGAGCATCTGCAAATGCCCACATATATCACAATTAGGAGATGAAAATTTTTCTTTTCCAATAAACAAACTGTCCCATGGTTTTCTCAATTATCGCCCATGTTCTTTTCTACAGTAAATCACATCTTTTCTCTAACCATGTTTTTTATCTGGTTAACTTGCTGACATCATTTATCCATTTCTCTATTTTACCTTTACCTTATTATATTATCGAAATCAATTTCATTCATGTGCATATTAATGTATCTATTGAAATTATGCCCAGTGCTTGTTTGTGCCGCTCAGCTGCCTGTGGTTCGGAGTTAAGTTGGGTAGAAAATTGACCGAAATTAGGAGCCACCTATTGAAGGGAGAGGATTTTATACATCAGTCAACAAAAGTCATGCAGTTGAGCTTGCACAATATTGCAGGAACTCGGATTGTTGGATCATATTCATATTTGCTGATTTCCATGCGTGTGGAAGATGTGCCTTTTAAGCGCTGAGAAGAAAAAGGCTGGCAACCCAGCGAGACCACGCAAATCCGCGATCCAAAAAATAAACAAACAAAAAACACCTTATCTTCCAAAGAGACCATCTCTAGCCGGACATCTCCCTCTATTGTGACCTGTTGCGTGGAGAGCCCATGGCTACAAGTTGAAAAATTTTAACCTATTTGAGGAATAAGGGATCAAAAGACCAGAACCACAGTGATTTGAGCAATACTACCTGCTACCAATCCAAACCTTCAATGACTCCAAACACCACAGATTTCATTGCACGTAATAAGTTACGCCACCCAGCCAGCACAATAAAATAGCTTCCCATTTACAAAATGGCGCAGAACGGCAGCTCAGGAAACCAATTTCGGGGCTTACCTCAGTGAACTCGGTAACTTTCTATGGAATGTCAATCTTTTTACAACACACTCATTTCGTGCTATGACTTGGTTGGGTCTTTGGGGCTTGTACCAGAATCCAAATTGCAATCGCTCCGCAATGCCACCAACCATGAATCCACCTGAATAGTCAGAAAATATGAAGAATTTAAAAGTTTAAAAACAGATAAGAAAAGGCTCTCTTTGCATTCACCCATTGAATGTTATATTCTTTGAGGAGATTAATGTCGCTTTTGCATAAATAAAGATCATCAAGATATTGCAAAACCTTTCCAACAAGATGGGATGATGTTGCTTCCTAGCATTCAATGGTAATCGAATTTCATATTGGATCTAAACTCAAAACGATCTGCAGAAAAAGCCAAAGGAAGAGTTGGTGGGCAATTATCCTTGAGCTGTGGCAGTCGTATAGTGCAGACTGGTCATCCCTACATATGGCCTGATGTAATTAACCCAATTGATGCAGCTTCCAAGAATCCCATTTGAGAAAAAGAGGAAACTCTCTTGTTGTTCACTAGTTGTAAATAGAGGCCCATTGTAAATGGTTGGAAGTGGTGAATTCAAGAAATAGAGTTTACGAGAGAATATACCTGAACTTCTGAAATACTAGAGCACTCAAAACGTAGTCCATGGCGAGTTAAGATATAAAATGAATATCGCATTTGCTGATCTTCTTGTAAGAAGTTAGGCATCCTGCCAACTTCAACAACATCTGATAACAAAGTGGAATCTAGAGGACTCAAGTCTGCACACAAATTAATCCACTCCATCAACTTTGATTGGAATCAATGGTTCGCATGAAAATCAACACCCATGGAGTTAGAAATAACGTCAACATGAATCTGTCTTGATTCACATATAAGCATAAAGGAACCCAAATTGACATTCTTGATTACAAAGCTGTAAGGGGAAAAAGGAAAATTAAAGACGAAAACATACAGCTTCTAGGCCCAGCAGTGGTAAGAATTTTAATCAACTGATATAATTCCTTGAATTGATGCATGGTGACGTATCGTTTGTAAGAAAAGAGGGGATAAAGAGAATGTTCAAAGCAATGTCTAATTACCATTAAAAGATGTCTGCTGCCAAGCAAAAACCCATGTCCAGGTTGCAGTCAACTGAGAATGCAATTAGGCAGCCTGACATACAAGACTGTTTCATGCCTGCCTGAAACTAGTAGGCCATCCATTTTGATGAAATACATGAAAATGGATGCCCTGTGGAAGAATATTCCACTTTCCTTGTCTTGAAAACTGTTCTTGTTAAGGCATAGTGGCCCATGTAAAATTCTGAATGCAGCAAATGCTAACTGCTGTTCTATTTTCCAACATAATGTGGGAGTATTTATAGTTGTCATCATTTTCGTATAAAGATTTTAGAAACTTCATATGCAATATCCTTAAAATTAATTTAGACAGAACAAACAATAAATGGAGAAATGCATTAAATGGAACAATGAATATTTAGATGTTTATAAGGTATGCTAATTCTTTAAGGATATTTTCATAAATGAAAATATGGACATCTCAATAGTCAAGTGAGCCACATTCTGGAACACCCAGGCCCCCGACAAGCCTTAATATCTAAGCATGTTTCCAATCCATCAATAAAAATCAGAACAAGGTCATTCCTGCCATTGTCCACTGTTTTATATGGCAGTTTAACAGTATAAAGGAGTATCACATTTTTTCAGAATCAAAAACAACAAATGCTGTTCTTACGAACAGAAAAACATATTCTTGTTTATTGTCTGATGCCAGAAAATTGAAAAGCTATGCACACCATATAAATGTTGGCACACTACAGTCTAGCATAGTTTCAGTAGCAAGAAGGCATTTCTAAAACACCATTCAAAAGAGGAATCAAACATGAACAATCAAGAGAATGTGTTCAGTGAAAGAATAAGAATTCCAAGAAAGAAAGAAGAAAAGACAATGAAAGCTGTTTTACTTGAAAAATAAGGCATATTTTGCATGACGATTATGCAATTTGTGTACTACAAGAAAATGACAGAACATAAATTTGTTGACCTCAAAATCTGCAAGTTAATCAAAATAAGATCCTGGCCTAGACAATAGGCTGGTAAAACAAGGACTGTGCAATATGGCAGAGCCTCATAAACAGACTAACTAACACATTTCTAGGATGGCCTACTCAATAATATCATTAAACAAAGTCCAAGAGCAAAGAACTGATAAGAAAGCACATGTAGCAGCATGCTAGTCACACAAATGGAGTATTTATTACCATCTGTATGTCAAGGACGATTACCTGTAGATTGTGAGTAGAAGAATATACACGTCCCATGAAGAACAACAAAGCGTGGAAGCCAATCATCCACATCACTGTCATCAATAGGAGGTTCTCCTGGCAGTGCTGTCCATCTCTATGAAGAGAAGAACAGCAACAACAAAAAATGAAATTATCAGTCAAATAGAGAGTGCATGCAAGAAACTGCAAAAATATATCCAATGCATTAGCCAAGAAAAGGGTAGAGTGATTACGTTTCGAATGTACAGATAGCCTGCAAGCCGAGCAGATCTTAAAATCTCATCAATATGTTCCAACCTGAAAGGATAAAATGAGGACAGTCTGCGGAAACCAGCATTCATAAACCTGCTCCTCATCATCTTGACGAACTTAACCTTTCTCATGTTGACATGGAGTTGGTCAATGAATGGTAGACTACAAAGTTCTACAATTAGCATTCAACTGGACCGTAATCATCCTTTTTTATCAAGATGGCTTTCAAGTCTACCATAGCAGATTATCAAAGGGAAAATAGTTACATGCTAGTATGGTCCCACCCAGTACCATATCTACCCAATACCTAACTAATGCATTTAACCCACAAAGTCAAGAAAGTGAAAGAGGATCACAGGGTTATTCTCCAGACATTCATTTTTTGCACAAATGATGTTGAAAGTTCTCTCAATCGGGCAATGCACACAGCCACCCTAAGTCAGAGGCACATATAGAACAGCCCTTTGATCAGGAGTGGAAAGAACATGCTTAGATGCAAAAAATAGCCTGTTGCTTGGAGTTGTCCAAGATTTATCCAGATCAGATCAACCTATGTCTTTTCAAGAAACGATTGGACTATGTGCTCTACAAGAATCCAAATAAGCTTATATGAACAAGCTTAGCAGTTATTTTGGATCTCAGTACTACCACAAGAAATGATTGCTTACAACACTTTTTCACAAAGCTCTATCACAAAAAATGCTTTTTCCAACAGTTAAAATTTCATAGCATGCCAAATAGGGCAAAAGGCCTGGAATTACCCACCTCGCACCTACACTATTGAAGTTAGTGCTAAAGGATGGAAGTGTGGAAAATGAATTTCATGCAGCAAAAAGTAAAACAATCCAATTACACTTACTGGGCTTTCAGATGAGCTTCTCTCTCTTCTGCATCAGCAATTTCAGAATGTAATGATTCCAATTCTGCAGCAGTAAGTTCCACCTGCACCAATCCTATAATTTAAATCATTCCGTCTAATGATGCTGCAAAAGGAAGTGTCAATTCAAGGCATTATAAGAAAGGATGCATCAAAATCAACCTTCTCATCACCATTGCCACTAGATCCCCAAGGAAGACCTGGTAGGTTAAACAAATTCAACATAGATGCAGCAGTCATCAATCTCCTTCTGACCAAGGAATGACGATGAGACCTGCACTGAAAAACTAAATGAAAACCACAAAACCATAGAAAAGACTTTAGAAGTACTTTCCTAAATTGAATCTGCTGACATGAATCACCATAGCACCTCAAAGAACAGTTACTCCCTGATTGTGAATTTGTGGAACTCCCTTTCTGGAGACAATCTGGAGGTGGTGTGGAAGCTTCAAAGTGATCGGGGAAAACCTCTATATTTTGAGGACCATTAAAGTGATCAGGGAAAACCTCTATATTTTGAGGACCATCATCCATTAACCCAACTCCTCCCTGGAAGGATCATGCATGGACTGAAGTTATGCTGACAGAAAGAAGTAAAATATAATGGTCGGTTTTGAAGCACGAGTGACTTAGATTTGAACAATCAAGTTAATCAAAGGGAAATGAAAACGGTCAATGATGATGTTCCCAGTAATCAAAAAATAATACCAGTCATACTTGCCTTCAATATCAAGCATTATAGACAAGTTGCCTCAGTATATAACTGAATAATTGGAATTTGTAAGTTGTAATGGCTTTGAATAAGCAATGAGAGAATTCGTCTTCCACTGCAGATAAAAATCCAAGCACAAGGGCAAAGTTTAATCAGGAGAAGATCAGGGAACCAAGGCTTCATTTAGACGAAGATATGATTTATAAAGATAAAATTGCAAATATAAGTAGAAGCATAATTCGCATGGTTTTTCAAGATGAATTTTCTTATCATGCCATCTAATATCAAAACTTAATATCGTCTAATAAATGCAAACAGTAAGGGTCGTAGAGCTCAACCAATAAGGATTGAATCCACCCCGACATGTGGTTAGAAAATTGTAGTTTGATAAAGGCATGACCACAACAGTGTTAAATTAAGCCAATTTAACGCATCGCCTGGTCATAGGCATAACCAAGCTCATAACCAGATTGAACCTAACAATGTTTTAGTTTCTATGTTTACATTACATCATCGACTGTAAACTGAATTTCAAATAATCAATTAAATAAAATAATCAGTCCGTTAGATAACAATGGTTTTATTAAAATTCACTTATTCTTGTTCAGCCCAATAATTTGCATAAAAACAAGAATAAAAAGAAGAAGATGTGCACCAACATCTATGACATAGCAAAAATCCAACACCTGGAATTTCAGAGACCGCACCTAGTCATCATAACATAATTCTGATGAATCTGCATATTTAAATGGCAGAAGCTCACGAACAAATGACGGGTACTCATCAAGATCGAGTCCCCTGGACAGACCAGCAGCAAAAATTCATACTGACTCTCGCAATCTAACTACCAATTTTCACGCATCAAACTCAGACTGCCAATCAATTCATTCCCAAACTAGACAACTCTGATCATTCAAAGCTTGCATAATTTTCAGAGTATAATCCATTAAAGAAGAGCGCAACGATTACAACAACCAGAAAGGCCGTGCAGCAACACTAACCAGGAGAACTAAATTTTACAGCAGACTAACCCTAGAATCTCAGCACCACACCAATATTCCGGCGAAATGGACCAAGAATTCCTTGAACGTTAATGGTTTGGGGGAAGGAAAGAGAAGCAAATTAGTTTTCGGTTTCTGACCGACAATCGGCGGGAAGCTCCCAGTAACGCAGTTCGAAGAATCAAAAGCTTGTGCAGAAGGAATCCATACCTTCGCTTTTTCGATTAGCTGGCCCTCTTCCCTCTTCTTTCTTCTGGTATTGGAGGCGATTGCGTTCACTTGACCGTTTGGTACTTCATACAAACAGTAAAGAACATCCGCGACAGCGTCTGTTCCGTGAAGTGTGAAAGCGTAAAAATTGTGTTGGCCAACGAGTTGCGGATGTAAATCTGGCTCGCCAATCATGCGTTCGCAGATATTTTATACTTAAAATTTTAAATAGAGATACGAGCATTGGGAAAGCTTCTTTTGCACCATCGATTAAATAATGTTAGATTCGGGTTAGACACTCAAATTTCAGGTCGTTCGTTCATCTAGTTTTAGGTAATGGCTGTTTTGTACATGAATTTGGTTTGCGAGGATTGTAAGCAGATTTGGGATTTTACTGACGGGGTGGATTGTTCCAACAAAACAAATTCTGCTCTGATTTGGAGTGTTGTCTGATACACTGTCGAGCGATTAATCGTGGAGAATTGCGTTCCGTCTTAGACTTTTAATGGGAGGCTGCTTGGCGTGCAACGATCTCGCGTCCCTTGTCGCTTGTAGCGCGCTAAACAGTCGCGTCGATCGCATCCGTTCATATTTTAAAATGGATGAGTCTGACAGCTGATTTCGGGCTTCGGGTTGAAAATGGCGAAGGGGTTATCTGGCAGCTGACTCCTGACAACCATTGACTGGTACGCAGTTTTTTATAAAAAAAAAAAAAGCAAAAAATTCCTTAATGGCTATATCCCTCTTTTCTCTCTATTTAATTTGATTAATAAATATTTAAAAAGAAAAAATATCAATTTTAAACTCAATGAAATATAATTTGAGTGTTTACAACCCCTAAGAAAATTTTAAGTCATTGGATCCCATAGTTGGGCCTATGTCAATTGAAATTTTCAACAACTTCCTTTGTGTTGGAAATTTTTAAGCCATTGGATCCTCTTGATTTGGCCGGTCCCGACTGAATTTTTTAAAAATCTTGAAATGAGTGTCCTGGGGCTATTAGATTACGGAGAATCGGTGGCCCTGATTTAGCTGTGTAGA